>OX578141.1:62578883-62776383 GCA_951213105.1 Amaurobius ferox
TCAAATGACGTCATAGAAAAAATAACACGCCTGGCTCTCTCTATAAAAGCAGCATTTCATTCATAACATTTTCCCAATCATTTCATTCATCACAGTACTAAAATAATGTATTTTATTTAAAAACTTAAGACCATGGAGCTACAAGTAATTAAACTCTATGCTTAAAACTTCATCGAAAAAAATCGTCCTTCTGTCTGTAAAATCAATGAATATTTCATTCATCAGCTATGCAGACTCCATGAGCTAAATACTTTTGCGTTAAAAAATACAGCAATTCTTATGCAACTTATCCTACATATTTTGCTGTTTACATTTGACATAAGTGAAAAATAGGATTCGTTGTAGAAATAATCAAATTTGGATGATCATTTAAACTCAAATATATTGTCATTGCGTTGTTTCAGTATGTAGATGCACAGAATTTAAGCAAAAATAAAGCGGTTTTAGGGCGAATATAACACTCAATATGAATTCAAAAGAACTTTAAAAATCACGATTTTGAGACAAGATGGATGCCATATTATATTTTGAAGTGGGTCACGTGATCTGTTCATATCATGGTCACGTGATCGCTTCATATACGAGGTGTAATTCTTATTTTAATTTTTATTTAAAACTACTGAATACATTTCGCTGAATTTTTTTTATATATTTTATGGAACAATTTGAATATTACCTAAAATTTTCGAAGCAATTTGTGGATTTTAAATCCGCTTAAAAAATGTTTGAAAAATTAGGTCCCATAGGGTTCAATGTATTTCATTTTTTCAACCCGGGTTCAATCCAAAACTAATTGGGTGATATTATTCATTTATATTCCCATAGGTCCTACAGACCGCCTGAACAATATACTAAAATTTCATTTTGATTAAGTCATTTTTACGGCAGTTATCGTGCTAACGGACAGACAGACAGAATAAACAAAGTCTTAAACACTTTTCAACTTTGTTGTAAAGCGTTAACAAAGTCATAAACACTTTTCAACTTTGTTGTAAAGTGTTAACAAAGTCATAAACACTTTTCAACTTTATTGTAAAGTGTTAACAAAGTCATAAACACTTTTCAACTTTGTTGTAAAGTGTTAAAAATATCGTTTGATGAATGAATTATTCATTCCCAGCTGTAAAATGTTCTCAGCGGTCTCAGCTCGTAATATTTTAAATATTTGAGAGAAAAGTTAATTATTACTGCAGAGTGACAGAAGGTATAGTTAACAAGAAAGTTATGACGAAGCCTTCATATGGTGGCAAATGGTGTATACACTTCATTTATAGTCATCTGAATTTTTAAAAAACAGAAAGTGCATCTACAGAATCAGAAGTGTAAATCTTTAGTGCCCCTAGCCGTTCTGCAATTTAATGCTGAAACCATATCAGCCATACTATTAGCTGTATCTATGCTCAATTTTTAGAAATAGGCGTTGCAAGGAAATATTTTGAACCGAAAGTGAAAGGCATCTTTAGTAAATCGCCCTACTTCCTCCTGAATTCGATGCTAAATTCATATCAATCATAATCTAAGCTGTATCTATAGCCAATCTTGAGAGGTTGATATTTCAAAAAATTTGTTCAAACCCGAAGTGCATATTTTTAGTAAACCACTCTACCACCTCGAAAATGTGTATTAAATTTTTATAAGTCATCATCTAAACTCTATCTGTAGCCAATCTTGAGAAATAGATGTTTCAAGTAAACTGGAAATTTTTGAACATAAATGTAATAAGAGACGAAGCTGGAAATGCATGGTGAACGACTCTAGAATTTGATGTTGAATCTATAACTATCATCATCTAAACTTTATCTATAGTAGGTTTAGAGAAATAGATCTTTCAAGGAAAACATTTTAGTAAAAATAACAGAACATTTTTTTCACCTATAAGTTTTTTTTAAATATAGAATTAAGCTATTTCTCTACGTTTGAGATACAGTCAGGGGTGAAACTATACCATTAAACCCTACAGCTTGCAAAGGAACTTGAGAAAAATGGTGGAATAAGTATTAAGAACATTATAAATGGGAGTTTAGGCCAATATCTTGCGAGGGAGGGGGAACAAGAATTTGAAGTGTCGTCACTGAATAGTGCGTATAAAAATCCTCCCAATTACAGTCCTTTTCATCAATACCGCAGCTTAAAACTTTATAGAGTAACAGCTGACATATGGCGTCTATCAAATCATCCATAAGTAAGTGACGATATTATTAATGATCACTGCAGTGAAATTGTATACATTTCTTGAAAAAAAAAATACGTATATTAATGTGAGATTAGGAGGATTTTGATACTGATTGAAACAATATAAATAAGTGTTTTGGCATAATAATAAATATTACTTCAAAAGTTATGTGAAATTTTACTCTCAGTTAACTTTTAGCGTGGACATAAAGTATAGTTTAACTTAACAGGAAAATTAAGAAGATTTATTTTTTAGTTGTAGTAAAATAGTTAATATTCTCACTAGTAGGGAGAATTGGATCATGTAAAAATGATATAAAAATATGGGAGATCATTTATCATTTTTGTAAATAAATGATTTTACCTAAAATATAGTTTACCTAAAATATAGTTTACCCAATTAAGTTTACCTAAAATACATTTAATTGTTTATCAATAGTAGTATCATAGTAATTTGCACAAGGTGAGTTATGACATTGATATAAACGCTTTTCTCCACCATCAATACCTCTATTCTCTATTCGTACCTCTATTCGTAGTTACATCTAATTTACATTTCTCATGCTAAGCCATACGATGGATGGACGAATTTGAAATTCGCACGCCAAGTTACGGGCTTGTACTTGCTCTTATATATCCAGTTGATACGTATTTGTTAGGATTGTAATACATATTGTGCAACATAAAATTTCTCTAAGTAAAATATACTTTGTACAAAGGATAAGGAAAACGTGAACAACGTATATAAGCACAAATAACACAATAATGCAGCGCACAACTGTTTCAAGAATACACTGGATCCCCCTTCGTCAGTGCATGGGAACTAACAAACCTGAAGTCTAAAAGAGGAATGGGCGCAAATATAAGAAATAAAGACGGATATATATACCAATATACCAAAAACCTAGATTAAAAGCTCATTTGAGCTTTAAATGTTATTCTCTGTTCTAATGTCATTTTGTTGGTTTCCTAGCACTGATGAAGGGGATCCAGCGGATACTCGAAATAGCTAAATGCTGCATTATTGAGTTATTTATGCTTATATACGTTGCTCGAGGTTTTTTTTTATAAGATTTCATTTCCTTAAAAATCACTAGCCGAAACTGGGAATCCAACCTGAGTTTCCTAATTAGCGCTTAGGTATGCTACACCAACACTATATCGGTTATGTCAGACAATACTTCACATATTTTCCCTTCAAAAGAATGCACCATAACTTCCGGCTACTACAACACTAAGTTTTAGCTCGGACACCAGTTTAAGAACACGCCAGACTTAACTTCACTTACAATTCATTTTACAAAAACCAAACTATTTCAAATAACTATTGCAAACACAAACTATTGCAAACATATTTCAAATGCTATTGCTTAATTAAGCAGGTGCATGTAAACTAGAAAAATAAAGATCAAACACAGGAACTTTATTAAAGAAGTGTTTATGTGTTTCTTTACTCACCTCTTAAAAATCTTACCAGTATTCCCGATAGTCTAATTCCACATGCAGAGCTAGAATACTGGCCCAATTGCAAAACAATAATAACAAGAAATTTATGAAAGAGCCACTTTCATATGGAGGAAAATAGTGTGTATATTTAATTTTTGATGGAACTACTCAGCATTTTTATTTTCTTTTGCATACTTATTTCGCACAGTCATATAAATTATCGAAAAAACAGGAAGTGTCATTTCTAGAATCCGAAATAGAAATCATTAGTAAGCCCTTCTACCCCCTTCTGGAATTCGACACTGAATCCAAACCAGTTATTATCAAAGCTCTATTTATAGCCAATCATGAGAAATAGATATTTAAAAAAATTTGATCCAAAAATGGAAAAAGAATCGTAAATAAAAATCGTTAGTAAACTCAATATCTTCTATAATTTGATGATGAATCCATATCAGCAATCATCTAAACTATATATAAAGCCCATCTCGAGAAGTAGATGTTTCAAGGAAAATGTAAATTTTTTAATCGGAAATGACATCTCTGGAACGGGAAGTGAAAATCCTTAGAGAGTCCCTTCCTCCCTCCAGAATTTAAAGCTGAATATCAATCATTACCTAAGCTCTATCTATTAACAATCCTGAGAAATAGATGTTTCAAGAAAAACTTTTGCTCCGGAAGTGGAAAAGAATCTGAAGCCAAAAATTTTAGTGAACCACCCTACCTCCTTCATAGTTTAATTCTGAATTCATATCAGTTACCAATTAAGCTCTATCGAAATTCAATCTTGAGAAACCGGAAATAGTAAAAGAACTAGATTTGAAATCCTTAGTGAATCAAGCGCCATTCTCTCCGGAATTTGATGTTGAAACCAAATCAACTGTCATGTGAGTTCTATCTGCAGCAGATCTTGAGAAATAGATGTTTCAGACAAAATTTTTCTCCAAAACTATGGTAAATATCTTGTCACAAATAATGATAATAATAATAATAATAATAATACACAAATTAAAAATTCCGGGTGTGGTGGGGGAAAAGCAGTCGGTGAAACGTAAAAATGAGATAAAATGATTGGAGTGGGATGTCAAAAATAAGATCAAATCAAGATCAGGGAAACACTGACTTTTTCTTTTTTATTCACTGGGGGGGGGGGGGGAGGAGGAGGAGAGCGGTATTAAACGCCAAGTTTTCTTCTTTCTTTATTCAGGAATAAGTAATAAACAAAAACATCTGAAAATATTTTCAGAGACACAACCCAATTGCAAGAAAAATAACTCAGATGCTTCGAGTTTATTAGAAAAATAGTAGATAATAAAATGCGAGGATAGGGATTAAAAAAGGATAGGAATATTCGAGTTTGGTATCAAAAAATAGAGAGCATAAAACTAATAGAAAACCACTGAATGTTTTATTGTTTCATCCATTGGGAGAGAAAAGGCGGTAAAACCTGCTAGTTTTCGTTTTTCTTTGTTTTGGAAAAAACAATAAACAAAATCATTTCAAAATTATTCAGGGATACATCAACCAAACCCAAATACAGTAAAAATTTCTCGAATGCTTCAAGTTGATAATAAAGAGGAGGGGTCACAAAATGTATAAAATATGGGGTTAAAAGAAAAAAAAAACTAAAACATTCGAATAGAGTATCCAAAATTTGGACACAGTAAAACTTTATTAAATAATATCATACTTTTCAGTTTTGCAAGTATTGGGCGAAGAAAACAATAAGAAACGTCAAAATTTCGTTTTTTCTTAGTTTCAAAAATAAAATTTTCTGTGTAATGAAAGAAAACATCTAGGGATTTGTTTCAGAGATACATTAACCCAACGCAAATATAGAAAAACAAAACCCGACGCTTTAACTTGATAAGAAAAAGTGGGGGTAAGGCATATAAAATGTGGAACTAAAAGTTAAAAAAAAATATTCGATTATAAGAAAGGTGCATCAAGTCATACAGAAACATATTAATTTTGTCTTTTCATATTTAATTTGCTAACAATATTCAGTTCAAGTGATTAAATCATGTGTCAAAATATTTGATATTTTGGATAATAAACATTTCTAATATCTGTTTTAGAACAATTTACTGTTTGGGGGGGATTTTCTGGCTTCTTTGAGGGACAGTTTGTAAGGATTCAGACGATGGTAGAAGGGGATCATGTACATTCTGATTTATTATCAAGTTAATGGAGTTTATTTCATGATTTCTACAGTTTAAGAATAAACGCGTTGTTTTTATGAGATACCTGCGTGTCCCTTCCGAAACCTGACCCCCCCCCCACTTACTTCTAACTGCTGCCCACACCTACGGATCCGATAGCAAGAGCTCTAATTGTCTAGTCACAGGTGGGTTTTTGTAATTGCTTATAAAATTGTGAAATAGTGACCGGATCCTAGAAAAACTGATGTTCTTTTTGCCGAAAATATATTTGTTTTTTTTCCAAACCGTTAACGATCCTCAATGTATATCGCAGATCCTTTGTTTTCCCTAAAACCAGAAAACATTTGCAGATTTTTTTTTTTTGTAAATTTTTATAAAACAGTTTTACTGCAATTAAAAATTTTAGATATTTAAAAATTAAAAATATTAGTATATATAAACCATACACTCATTGCATAGTACATAGTGCAACAGCGCAAGCTGTAAAAGCTCATGATATAAAAGCGATCTCCGCTAAAGATGCAATATTTACCTAACATTAGATAATATTTTCAGATTTCTTTTTAAATTTTAAACAGACAGTTGTACTGAAATTAAGAAATAATATACAGAAGCTAGAAATATTGGTTTATGTACATTTATTGTATAGCGCATAATGTAATAGTGTAAGGTGTAAAAGCGCATGGTATTTAATTACATGAAAATTTATGGAAAAAATATATAATCTTTCTAAATTTAAAAATCGAATCCTACAACCTAAAATTTAGCTTTTTTGTAATATATTTATTAAATTTATAGTAAAATTACGTATAGGAAACCGCACTCAGCTGTGCAGAAAATTTATTGAACGATAAATTATCACAGATGAAAAAGGATTTTTATTTCAATATTTCATGGAAAACTGCATTCGCGCAACAATAACTAGGTAAAAAATTTAAAACGGAACCAAAACCAAATCAACCTAAAAACTTATAAAGTTTTAAGTCCCGTGCTTTTAATATTGTTCAAAGTAACTTTAACATTCTTTTGAAAAAGAGCATTGCTTTTACAGTGCAATATTATTTTACAGTACTCAGATTATACGTAGTACAAAAAGTTTCTCAAAGTGTCATAGAAATAAAAACTATCACCTTTTAACGATACAATTCTAAAGGAGCGTTGTAAATCAAGTTGTATTCACCGTAAAATGTATTGATGCTTTGGCGAAAGTTTTGGCGATAAACTTGATGCCCAGGGGATATTCTTCCGTTTTGATCCTCACTGTCGATGCTAACGCTGTTAGAATTCGGTTGTTCAGAATATTTTCAGTGGATAATGCGTCTCGATCCCAATCGTATCACATGTTTTATACGAAATTGATATTTACTTTTAGAATCGTGGGCATTTAGATTCTTTTTCAGAAAAATATTTCAAACTTCGTAGGAATGCTAAAATTTTCCTACGCCCGTTCATTGTTTCTGCTGGGATATACTTTTTGTTTGAAACTTTAGTTTGAAAGTTTCTCAACTTTAGATGAATGTTTGCAGAATAAAAATTGACAATGAACAAAAATTTTGAGTAAATTTAACTTTTGCAATAATATATTTTCTTAATACAAATATTTTCGTACACAATCACAGTGCGGGATTTCTACACATAAGAACAATACGTAAAATTTATGATTTTCCCCAGAGATTCGTGTTAATTTGGATTCATATTAATTTTCAGTATTTATATATTAAAATTAATTTTCCTAAAGTTCAGAAATGGAAAGCAAATTATTTGCTAACATTAATGAAAAATCTATATCCTTATGATATTTTAAAACAAAACTCTCATTAGTAAGACATTCTCGAAGATGAATAACAGCTTCAATACCACTTTTATTTTATTTGATTTCAATGAAACAAATTATAGCAGCACTAAATGGTATATTGATATGGAAGGATCAATTCGCATACCTCTTTACGCCCTTATATTTCTAACAGGTCTGATCGGTAATATTCTTGTCATAGTTACTCTCGCTCGAAATCGAAGGCTGCGAATTGTAACAAATGTGTTCCTCTTGAATTTAGCCGTCAGTGATCTTTTACTGGGTGTCTTTTGCATGCCCGTTACTCTTATAGGGACACTCTTAAGAGAGTTTGTGTTCGGGGAGGCAATGTGCAAAATTATTTCCTATGCTCAAGGTAAGAATTTTTGATTAGTTAGATTTTTGTAAGAAAAGTAAATATAAAACACTTGCACTGATTTTTATTCTGAATTTTCCAGTCGTTATATTAAATCGTGTATCAAATTTTCTCTTAAAAGATGAAATTATGTTTGTAATATATTTTATGCCTAGATAAGTTGTGAAAGCTCTGTTTTCGTATTATATGGAATTTGTTTTTTTGTAGTAAAATAGCTTGGAATTTTTGCTGTTTCCCTTTATTTTGATAATGCCATATAAACTTTTTCAGAAGATATTGCATTTGTATTATCTCACCTTCCATACGCCCAGATTTTTGCAAAATGTCTGTCTTCTGATTTGAAGATTCATTTTGAAATAAAAATTTAAACTACGTGTAAACATAATAATAGATACGTTCTGGGATATGGAAATATTTTCATTTCTTTGCAAATGATACAAATTTTATACCAAATTAACACATTATTTATTATTATAAATTAACACACTATTTATTCACACACTCTTAATTATTTCTCTACTACTTTTCTACTACTTTTTTACAAAAAAGTTTTGCTAAATATTAGTTTACTTTTTCATTTTATAAAAGACTATTTTCCAATATTCAGAACTTGAGTGTTTAAATGTTTCTGAATTTTATAAAAATATATTAAGTGTAATAAAAATATATCCATGTTAAAGGAAATGTTCTGAAAAAATTAATATCTGTATTATAGTGTTTCATATGATACGAGTTACATCTGAACTTATATTCTGTATTGAATATATGTCGTCTTCTTTTTTTTCAGAAGAAATATAATGTTTCGAAACATCAAATGAGATGAACACCTTACAGCATTTAACATTACCAGAGTAAATGTTCACTACATTAAAATAAGATTTCTTCAACATCAGCTACGCAAAGAGATTTTTTTCAGTAAATTTAGTTACTTTTAACGTTAAACTTTAAAGAATTCCCTTACAAGTAATCCTTACACATTTGAAATAACTAAACTTGAAAATTTATAATTTTATAACCAATTACTTGAACATTTTTTTATTGTAGCAGCAATGATAACAAGTAGGATGGTAGCATAAAATAATAACAATAGTAACATGAAATAAGTAATTTAATGAAATATAAAAACTGATTTTAGGCAAAACGTACTTATTGATATTCGACATAACTTTCGTAACTTGCATATGTTTAAAAATACTATATTTAAATTTTTTGAAAATTAGTATTCTGTTTGAAAATGGATTAGTTAATTTTTGTATTTGTAGTTCAGTATTATTCAAATAAGCTAAAATTATTTTCGAACTTTTGGTTTTTTATGTATTGAATTAAGTTGAAGAAGATTCCAAGCAAATAAAACCAATGCTAATTACAAATTACAAAAATATTTATTAATTTTTTTTATAATGGGTCATACTTAAAAGTTCTGCAAAAAGCCGTTACTAAAACATTTATTTAACTGTCAGTTATTCGAACAGATGAACATTTTATCCGCAGCGACAGGATTTACCGGTGAGCTCTTAGCTACTAAACTTATCAAACTACAAAATTATGTATGGTTGCAATTTTAAATCATTCACTTGCAGGATAACAAATATAATTTTATGAAAGTAATTTTTTTAAAACAGTTTAAAAAGTAAAGTTATTTTTTCATAACATTCATTTAATACAAATATATATTTAATTCTTGAAAAATTGTTTCATATACCTCTAGATAAGTTATCATTTAGGAAATAGCAAACATTTTTGTAAGTTTTCATAAACATCCTCCCAATTCCCCGAGAAATGCAGTCAATATTGCGTAAATAAACAATATATAACTTTCATATACCGTGATCGATTGTATCAAAATTAAAAGTTTAGGCTATTCTTTGTATTTGTTTGTAAAGAATTTATGTCCCAGCCGGAAATGGAATAGATCACTGCCTGGTCAAAAGTTCGCCTTTTTGAGATCTCACTGATACACTGCATCTAACTTGCAGAGAAACTTGCAACTTTTATTAATTATGTTGAAGAGTTGCATTGCATGAACGTCGTTGTAAAAAACTCATTTTGCAATCGAAACGCTCTATCTATTGAGCTACTGTCACCAGAGTTTGCTCTAAAAAATTTGTACTGAACAAGTTAGATTTCTTAACAACGTTTAAATTAGGAGAAGGGAAAATATTTTTCAGCTTGAAAAATTTTGGAAATTTCAAACTTCAAAATATGGCTATTTTAGTAATTTTATAAAATATCCAAAGTTTCACATCTCAGGAGCAGGGGGGAGAATATAGCTCTCCCTTAGATAACTTAGACATGAAATCTCAAGCTCTAATACAGAATTCTTCAACTGACAGCCCTTGAAGACGGATAATTCTAATATAACATATTTAAAATTAACTAAACTACTAAAATTTATTCAAAATAAAGCATACTGATATTTAAAAAGTACGTAAGTGTAATAAAATGCGATTGATAAATATTACTAAAAGAATTTTCAACGGTAGTAAAAATATTTCTATTCAAAATTTTACTCTGCTTTTTATAGAAGTTGAACTGCATTATATAAAATGTAAATATATTTCAATGAAAAAAGGTTGAATATGTGTTTATATCACTGAGTTTTTCTTTTTGGATATAAATAATTAATTCATATACGCAAAATGTAATGCGCACTTTTTACTAAATAAAAGGGCTTAACATTTATGGCTATTAAAACAAAAAAATTGAATCATTATGAAGAACTGTAGATCCGCTATATTCCTGCAGTTACACTAAAAATGTATTAAAATGTCGTTTTTTTTACACTGCACAAATTACAGCTTCTTACCGCACAAATTCATTTTATGTACTGCACAAATTGTGTGCTATTGCATGTTAAAAAAACCCTGACTGACACAATTAGACTACGCGTTCTTGAGATCTAAAGAGCGGCTAAAGGCTTATAAACTGGAGATTTTGTTTTGAATTGCAATCTGGATAGTTAATTAATGAAATTTTGAACTAATGAATAATTTCAATTCATTCATGTTTAACAAAAAGCTTTGGCATTTATGCAGTTTTGGGTATATTGAATAACAATTAAATTATCGGCAAATTATTTCAGCTGTAGTGTCCTGAAATTGCAAGTCATTTGCGGGTTTCCCAATCAGCGAGTGTTTTACGTGAAATGAGAGATTAAAAACGGATTTTAAATAAAATAAATTTGAAAACTCTATATGTATCGCATTTACCCTTTGTTCCAAAAACCCATAGCGATATCTAATTTCTTAAATAATTCATTTTGATAATTTTTTATATAAATTAATAAATCATTTCAGTTCATTCATGTTTAACAAAAAGCTTTGGCATATGCGCAGTTTTAGGTATATGGGATAACAATTAAATTATCGGCAAATTGTTTCAGCTGTAGTGTCATGAAGTTTCAACCCATTTGCAGGTTTCTCAATCGACGATTGTTTTACTTGAAATGAGTAATTAACAAGAATGATCAATCATGCATAAAGCATTGATTATGAAACACTTTCCAACTGCGATGTAATTTTAAACATCTCTAAAATGCGATACATTCAACGGTAATATTCTTAACATTATCACAATACTACATTAATTTATTATATTTGAAAACTTAAAACTTCATCGAAAAAAATTAACTTTATACAAATGACGTCATTGAAATATAAGTCGCCTGAGTAATCTCTAAAATGAGATACATTCAGCAGAAATATTTTTAAAATTATCACAATAATACATTAATTTATTACATTTGCAAGCTTAAAACTTCATCGAAAAAAATGAACTTTCGAAAATAAATGAACTCATCGAAAAAAATGATCATTCAAATGACGCCATTGAAATATAAATCGCCTGGCTTTCTTTGTAAAAGCTGTAAATATTTCATTCATACACTTTTATTCTATTACTTTCATTCATCACAATGATACAATAATTTATTTTATTTAAAAATTTAAAACCATGAAGGTAAACGTAATTTAACTCTATGCTTAAAACTTCATCGAAAAAGTCTGCCATAAAATCATCTGTTCTCTATGTAAAATCAATGAATGTTTCATTCATATCAGTTATATTTCAGGCTTACAGAAGTAAATAATTTTGTGTTAAAGATATTCAGCAATTCTTATACAACTCATACTACATCTTTATGTGTTTACATTTTTCATAAATGAAAATTAAGCTTCGTTTTAGAAATAATCAAAGTTTGGTGATCATTTAGACTCAAACATATTGTAATTGAGTTGGCGCAGAATATAGATGCACAGAAAATACGCAAAAACAAAGCGGTTTTAGGACGGATGCAACACTAATATGAATTTAAAAGAACTTAAAAATCAAGATTTTAACACTGGGAATAAAGATGGATACCATATTTTATTTTGAAGTGGGTAACGTGATCTCTTCATATAATATGGATGTAATTATTATTTTAATTTTTATTTTAAAAACTACAGAGTATATTTTGCTGAAATTTTTTTCATATTTTTTATGGGATAATTTGAATATTTCCTAAAACTTTCGAAGCAATTTGTGAATTTTAAATTCCCTTAAAAAATGTTTGAAGAATTAGGTCCCATAGGGTGCAATGTATTTCATTTTTACAACACGGGTTCAGTCCAAAACTAACAGGGTGGTATTATTCATTTATATTCCCATATGTCCCACAGACCGTCTGAACAACATACTAAAATTTCATTTTGATAAAGGCATTTTTACGGCAGTTATCCTGCTAACGGCAGACAGACAGACAGAATGAACAAAGTCATAAACACTTTTCAACTGTGTTGTAAAGTGCTAAAAATGGACTTTAAATAAAATAAATGTGAAAACTCTAATAATATATGTAACGAATTTGTTCTCTTGAAAATGCCCTGTACCTAAAACTCATAGCGATATCTAATTTCTTAAATTAGATATCGCTATGAGTTTTGATAATTTTGATAATTTTATATATAAACATAATTGCATTTTGATAATTTTATATATAAACTAATAAATAATTTCAATTCTTTCATGTTTAACAAAAGCTTTGGCATTTACGTAGTTTCAGGTATATTGAATAACAATTAAATTATTGACAAAATGTTTGAGCTGTAGTGTCATAAAGTTGCAATTTTGATCCATTTGCCGGTTTCTCAATAGACGATTGTTTTATGTAAGATGAGTAATTAAAAGTGACTTTAAATGAAATAAATTTGAAAACTTTGCTCTCTCTCTAATATACACTCATGTCCAAAAGTAAAGCATAATTCATAAAATGCGAAAAATTTGGAGTTAATACGGATACAATGGTTTACAATCAGTTGTGGAGAATCGTGGGACGAAGGTAAATCATTGTGCATATACAAAATAGTTCAGTCGACGTCGACATGTTCAAAGCACCGGCACACGTCGGAATTAGCATAAAACGGCCTCGAGCGGCATGGCTAGTTGAGGCTGAATTTTATAATTGCTGTGGTACGGAGTGTTGTTAACAATAAAAAAGGACGCAAGATGTGACAAAGGTACCAACCGGACATGTTTTTGAAGGGACGAATTATTGGAATGCTGGAATCCGGTCGATCCCAAACCGAAGAGTCTCGAATTCTGAATGTATCTCAGTGTGTGATCTCCAGACTGAGGCAAAGGTTCCAAACCACTGGAAATGTTACCCGACGACCAGTACTAGGTCGACCAAGGCTAACAACCGCTCGGCAAGGCCGATATTTGGTGATAACTGCTCGACGTCAGAGGAACCGTTCTGCCAGACAACTGGGTTCAGCCCTGATAACCGCCACAGAAGTCACTGTTTCGAGACAAACTGTTTACAGGAGACTCAGACACGTTGATCTCTATGCCAGCCAACCAGCAGTTTGCACCCCCTGACTTCTGCACAGAAATGCGCACGTTTACAATGGAGTTTGGAACATCCGCAGTGGAGTGGACAACAGTGGGGAATGTCATGTTCAGTGACGAGTCCAGGTTTAGTCTGCAAGATGATTCTCGTCGTACCATGATCTGGAGAGAACGTTGAACGCGTTTTCAACCGGGAAACATCACGGAAAGACATCGTTTTCCGTTTGGGGGAGTCATGGTCTGGGCAAGCACCATGATGGACGGCCGCACAGACCTCCACATCTTTTACGCGGGGTCGGTTACCGGTCAAAGATACAGAGACGAAGTCCTTGAGCCTACTGTTCGATTATTTCGAGGTGCTGTTGGTCCTGATTTCGTATTCATGGTTGATAACGCGCCTCCTGGCTGTGTGACCTTGGTCGACGACTTCATTCAAACTGAAGATATCCAACACGTGCAGTGGCCTGCCAACTCTCCTCATCTGAATCCAATAGAGCATGTGTGCTATATGCTCGGGAGACATCTTGCAGCCCTCCACTACCCACCAAGCTCCGTTCCGGAATTGAAAACTGCTCTCCGTGAGGCTTGGAACTCTTTGAGCACACAACTCATCCAAACCCTCATCGAAAGTATGAGAAATTGTTGTGCAGCATGCGTGGCTACCCGAGGTTCCCACACATCGTATTAAATTGAAGCATCACATTGTTTTAATCATTTTATTTCACTGAGGTTGACACTCTTATTTTGACTCTTTTTCTTTTAACCATTTTTTTTATAATAAAAGTCGTTTTTATCCTTGTTTTACATTATTTTCTTCTTCTATAACCCTATTACACCGGCATACCGCGTTTCCTTCCATTCCGATGTAGATTTCCTGAAATTTTTACATAAACAGCAACTATGCTTAACTTTTGGACATGAGTGTATGTATCGTATTTGTCCTCTTGAATGCCTTGTGCCCCAAACCCATAGCGATATCTAATTTCTTAAATTATTAATTTTGATAACTTCATATATTGCAGCCAAATGAGCGAAAGCACCCACACAAAATTGTGTAGTTAGGATGCACATCACTAAACCATCGAGAATGAAGCTTGATATCCTTAGTTCAAGACTCCTGTAAAACGATATTGATAGGATGCACATGCATGTATTTTCTTCATAGCTAAATCTTAATAGCTTTCTGGATTTTGATAAATGTGCACATTTTGATATCCGTTGAATACAAATCCCCCATTTTCAATTATACTAGTCTGTCTATCTTTGGGGAACAATATCTTTAGAGCGAATTGGTAAAATCGAATGAAATTTGGTATGATTATTTCAACTAGTGAACGTCAGAGGACTATTCATTTTTTGGGATACGTTAAATAAGAAAAGGTCCTCAATTTTTCTAATATTTTTTCTAAATTCGAAATAACGTTTAAAAAATGTGTATGTAGATAAATGATATGAAAACGGATATTTAATAATATATCATGTTTTATTTTAAAGTGAACGCCATCATTTATAGTAAGCAAAAAAAAAAAACGCCGGTATTAAAACATTTCATGTTTTTGATTTAAAACGGAAAAATTATAAAAAAAAAATTCTTACCATTATCAAATGAGTTAATGCTTTGTAATACTTTAGTCCGAAATGAATAGACGCTATTATTTAGAAATTATCACTTCCGTTTTTGATATATTAGAAATTTTATTTTTTTTCACCATTTCTCTAAATTTGTAAAGAACGTTGCTTGCCCAACCTGGAATCGAACTCTGGATCTTCGAAATGGCTAGCCGATGCTCTACAGCGAAGCTGCGTGGACGAACTTGTAAGCTTTTATTTTCAAAGTGGCCTTCTTCATTCTCTACTCCCTAATGTCAGATTGGCGTGCAACTGACAATCTGACTGACCACCTCTTGCTGTTCCCCTCAGGTTATCCTCCTGCTGCTACTACATTTACCTAGGTTATGTAGTATCTTGCGTGGCCGTTATCCTTTAGATTTGAATACGACTCTCAATATTCCAGAGTCCACTAAATCCGTGCTAGGGTGGCCAACCTTGAATCGAACTCTGGATCTTCGAAATGGGTAGCCGATGCTCTACCCCAGAGCTGCGTGGACGAACTTGTAAGCTCTTATTTTTAAAGTGGCCTTCTTCATTCCCTACTCTCTAATGTCAGATTGGCGTGCAACTGACAATCTGACTAACCACCTCTTGCTGTTTCCTCTCAGGTTATCCCCCTGCTGCTACTACTTTTACCTAGGTTATGTAGTATCTTGCGTGGCCGTTATCCTTTAGATTTGAATACGACTCTCAATATTCCAGAGTCCACTAAATCCGTGCTAGGGTGGTCAACCTGGAATCGAACTCTGGATCTTCGAAATGGGTAGCCGATGTTCTACCCCGGAGCTGCGTGAACGAACTTGTAAGCTCTTATTTTTAAAGTGGCCTTCTTTATTCTCTACTCTCTAATGTCAGATTGGCGTCCAACTGACAATCTGACTGACCACCTCTTGCTGTTTCCCCTCAGGTTATCCTCCTGCTGCTACTACTTTTACCTAGGTTATGTAGTATCTTGCGTGACCGTTATCCTTTAGATTTGAATACGAATCTCAATATTCCAGAGTCCACTGAATCCGTGCTAAGGTGGTCACTTTCAGACCTCGTTTATCTTTGCACTAACCTACAACGTTGATTTGTTCGGGAGCCATTGTAAAGAATGTTGCTGCTCCAACCGGGAACCGAATCCTGGATTTCCAAACTGGCTAGCCGACGCTCTATTGCTGCTCAAGCAGTTATTGCCGAAGTGAACGCTGCAGATTTCACAATTTTAATTGAACATGGCATGCTTTTTCCAATCAAAAAATATCAGCAGCCTATTGGTTATCAAGAGCTGAAACCAAGAGAACACTTTCAATGTGAAAAAATATATATATTAACATAATTATGTTGAAATTCGTTTCGAAAATAGGCTTTTTATGTCTACTTTTTATTTTAGAAGCGAATGATATAACTTATGCAACGATCTCCAGCGTCAATCTCGAGATGTAGCACGTTTTTGATCTAAAATGGAAAAAATCTTAGAAATTTTAAATAGTTTCGCTATTATGAAATGACTGAGTGCTTAAGTATTTTTAACCAAAAATTAATGGAGACTGTTGTTTAGCAATTACGATGGCGCTTTCTTGAGATATTAGTAATTTTACTTTTTCATAAAGCGAACGATATCTCTCAAAATAATCAAGCAAATTACATGAAATAGGGAGGCAGGGATAGCACAGTGCTTAAAGTACGGAGATTGCAGGACGCGAGTTCGATTCCTTGAGCTGCCGAAACTAACCCCTTGTCTACGCGGAGAACAGGCGCATTAAGTCTGTGGGTCCGAAAGTTTTTCCAAGAGTATAGTGATAAGGGAAGGAGGTTGGGGTCCCTGTGGATGTCACCCTCACTGGGTTCTGGTTTAAATTAGGTGGCAATTAGGCGTAGAAGTCCAACCTCACCTCCTAGTGTAGTGTTCTCTTATAACGAGGAAATCTAATATACCTTCCATAATGACTCATGGATAAAACACCAACTAACTAACATGAAATTGGAAATGTATTTTTTAATCGGTAATAGCAATAAGCCCATTAATTTTCAGTCAGATCTAGTAATATGAAAGCTTTATTTTGGGTTAGTATTTTCCCACAAAATCGAAATTTGTTAACCTGTTGGGAAAATAATTTGTTTGACACATTAGATTTTTTCATTATCATTAATTCATTTATTCATCATCATTCTTCTGTATGTATTCTGATTATCATCATTCATTCTGTATTTGTTCTGATTATCATCATTCATTCTGTGTATCATTCATCATCATTCATTTTGTACATCATTCATTCATCATTGTGGGGGGGGGGGGTCAGATCTTGAGTCACTCTCTGCTACAAAAGACATCCCCGATTATACCTTCGGGCCAGAAGAATGCTTTTAGCTCAACGGTCCTAAAACGAGTCTACCATACTCTTGGTTCCGAGTTCGAACCTATCCCCCACCAAAGGGAATTGACGGCCCCCCGCATCATAATTCATTCTGTGTTCATTCTGATCAAATTATTACAATTCTGTAATTATATTGTAATTTTGCAATTACATAATTGCATTATAATTTGGCAATTACATAATTTCATTATAATTTTGCAATTATATTATAATTATGCAATTATTTGATTATTAACGATATCAAAATGTAACTGTTAGTAGTTCTATGGTAGTCTCATTTACTCGTTTCATTGTTAATATATTTATGTTGCACTGTAATATATTTATTTTGTATATGTTATTGCCTTTTCAGGGAATCTCATCAAGTATACTTAAAAATGTTATTCCTAGATTATATTGAATTTACTTCCTACGTGATTTTAAATGAAATGAGAAAGGTAAAGCAAAATATATGAGAGAAATGAGCAAACATCATTCAAGTATCAGAATCAATTTGAAACAAAAGCAATGTCAACACAGTCTGCGTTCAAAGAACATTGCAACCAATCATATCTTGGGGACCTAAGAAAGATTACTTTTCGACGACAAAGCCATAGATTTTAGCTTACAGTTTGAGAGTTTACTTAAAATAACACATCGATTTCAGTACATAATACTTAGATCATAAACACAAAATGTATGCGATTCGTATAAAAAATTGACGAAATAGTGAATCAAAATACAATTTTGGTCAGATGCTGATTCATAAATGGAATAATATTTTTTTCAGATATGACACCGAAATGACGGCAAGTTGAAGTAAAATCTAACTAAAAACTGAACGTAAATATAAAACCTTTGAAACTACTTTTGCTGGATTCTAAAACTATAAAAAATTTAAATTATACGTCCGAGTGTGTTTTTACATGCTAGATGCATACTAAACGTATAAAACACGGATCCTTGCTTTAAGGAGTATGTTGCTCGCTGCTTACCGCATCGTATACGCCGGGTTGACGAGCGATTATGGCTGCGAAACTGTGTTCCACGGGTGGTGATGGATGATCAGTTGAGAATTTTTTTGTTTTTATGTATTGCTCTGTGTAGAGCAGAAGTCACCTTACTGCAGTAACCAAGTTTCGATCTTAGAAATAGGCAGCAGCGATAACAGCAGAGCTCACAAAGTTTTGAACTTGCCAATTCTTGTCAAGGATTTCACCTCAATTTCTTGTATTAAAATTATTAATTTCCCTGCAATACATGGGTATAGGGAAAGTATTGGAATCATGCCGAAAATCGCAACTCGAGTTTTTGACGGATCTACACGTTTCGAGACCTCTCGAACATGAAAAAAGAAAACTATTTTTAGTGTGACGTCTGTGTGTGTGTGTATGTGCGTGCAATGTATGTATACACTCTAACTGAAAAACTAATTGACCAATTTTCATAAAATTTGGTAGGTAAGTCACTTATGGGTGACCTTGGTGCTGATTGGATTTTGGTACGATTCGGGGGAAAAAATCCGTATATTTTGCAAAATGGCCCGCAAAAATTGCTTGTGACCACTCTAGCTATAAAACTAATAGAACAAATTTCACAAAATTTGGTGAATAAGTCACTTGTGGGTTACCATGATGTCGAATATATCCGCTCTAGCTGATATATTACGTATCCACTATCGAATGCATCCACTTCAGCTAAAAAACTAATTTTCCAAATTTTACAAAATTTGGTAGATAAGTCACTTGTAGGTTATTTTTACTTTCCCTGCATACATGGTAATGTATAGGGAAAGTATTGGAATCGTGTCGAAAATCGTAACTCGAGTTTTCGAAGGATCTACACATTTTGGGACCTCTAAAACACGAAAACATTATTTTCAGCTTGACGTCTGTATGTGTGTTTGTGTGTTTGTTTGTGTGTGTGTGTGTGTGTGTGTGTGTGTGTGTCTTTGTGTCTGTGTGTGTGTGTCTTTGTGTCTGTCTGTGCAGATATTGTATCCACTCTAACTCAAAAACTAATTGACTGAATTTCATAAAATTTTATTAGCAAGTCGCTTATGGGTGACCCTAGTGCTGAGTAGATTTTGGTACGATTCGGGATGAAAGAACCTGCCTTTTTTGCGAAATGGCCCGCAAAAATTGCTTGTGCAAAAATTAACTTTAGCAGTAAAACTAATAGAACAAATTTCACAAAATTTAGTGGATTAGTCACTTGTAGGTTACCCTGGTGCTGATTAGATTTTGGTATGATTTGTAAAAAAGGAACCTGCCTTTTTCTACGAAATGGTTCTCAAAAATCGTCAAAATCTAAATTAAAAGATTACGTATGTTTAAATATATCAAGTAAATGCTTGTTTTGTACGTAATTTTTGACGATGTAAAGAATAAGACCAACCCCATTACTTTAAGACTAGCTGTTCTCGAGATATTTAAGTTTTATCGTATTTTCACTAAGCCACCTATGAAAATAAGTCCATCTACCAAATGGAAACGAAAATTGAATTAAAAGTGCAAATTCAGTGTGATTAAAATTAACTATGGGTGTTATATTGTGCTATTAAACTCAATTTAATGAATTATTGAATAAATAAAGAGAACATGAATATGAGGGGAAAGTCATGTGTTGCTTCTATCAGATTTTTTAACTTCATTTTATCTACTTACCTCTAAAATGCAGTTAAATTTCAGGTAATTTGTTTATCTCCGAAAAAGAAATTATCTGACATATAATTTTAAGTATAATTTAAACTACATGGACGAAAGTATGGGATGATTACATATCCAACCGGTACAATCATAAAATGCGCATGGAATTTGAATGACTCTTCCAGAAGTTAGAACATCTGTTACTGCAGTCCGAGCTAAAATAGTACAGTCAACCCTTCTATAACGCGATTAAGTCGTACCGCGTTATATGGAGACTGCGTTATATGGAAATCGCGTTATAAGAAACTCAGATTAGTACAAATTAGATTAATTCGTACTGTGCTATATGGAAACCGCATACCGTATTGTATGGAAATCGCGTTATAAGAAGATCAGAATTAGTACAAAACAGAACATTCGTACCGCGTTATATGGAAACCGCAATGCTCTATATTTCTGCATTTACAGTGGATTTCCCTGATAACTGAAATTGAAAAATGGTGATGTACGTGAATGAAATAACAGGCGAAATCCCCATTAATTTCAACCGTAAAAGTGTAATAGAAAACTTCATGCTATAGGGAGATTGCTTAAGCTAATTGAGTTGTATTATAGAGGAACCGCGTTATAAGACTACAGCGTTATAAGGCTATCGCGTTATATGGAAACCGCTTTTTATGAGTACCGCCTTATTGGAGGGCTGTCGCAATTTTTGTTCCGCGTTATAAGGAAACCACATTATGAGAGTACCGCGTTATAAGAGGGTTGACTGTAGTATTTTCAAATCCCTCAGTTTCAAGAAAACGCTCTCTTATGTTCTTATAGCTTTTAAGTTCTTATATACACATACTGCAAACTTCATAGCTATTTTTGTGCTTGAAATATTACTTTTATTGCTTTCTATCGTTGTAAAGTATCAGATATTTTCATATATAATTTATATCAACTGTTAGAAGACTCTTTTAAACTGTCATGGCAGTATGCACCACCGGCTACTGAAATAAAATCTTTGCATTTTCGTGTTTCTGTATATTTATTGACTGTAAGCATTGAGCTTGGACACCTTAGTTTAAACCTAAGTTATCATGATATCGTAGAATCGCACGTTCTCCTATTTTGAAGCAGAGGTAGGTACTTGCATTCACCCTTTCCACCTATAATGTTGCAGCCATTTTGATGATTTGCTTCCAATTTCTTCATATATTACTTCTGTTAACAACTTGCATTCATCGGTTCCAACTATATCGTTGAAACCATGCTAACGATTTGATTTCAATCTCTTCATATAATACTTCTGTTAACAACTTGCATTTATCCGTTCCACCTATATTGTTTCAGCCATTCTGATGATTTGCTTCCAATCTCCTCATATGTTAACCACTTGCATTCATCTGTTCCACCTATATTATTGCAGACATTCTGACGATTTGCTTCTAATCTCTGCATATAATACTTCTGTTAACAGCATCTATTCGCCAGTTGTGCATCTTTATTACTGGTAGGAATGAATTCGGACTGGGCTATTTCCCCCCGGCTTACACACCCTTAAAAAATGTCAAGAAAACTCTTTTGCAGTTGAAAAGTTTTAAAGTAATAAAAAATAGTTCAGAAACACTGAAATATAGGGGTTTGAGAGGAGTAAAATACTTGAGTTTTGAATCCAGGGTCCGCCATTAAATAATCACTACTTCCTCTCAGTCTTGAAACTTAGCTGTGATGACACCTGGATTCTTATTATATGCTAATGTTTACAGGGAGTTCGAAAAAGATAGTGACGTGTTTAATTTCCTTAAATATTAAAACTAGACATATTCTTACAGTTGCACGGTTATTAAAATAAGGTGCAAAATTATTTGAAAGGGGTATCCATTCTTTTGATAGATTTCAGGAAGATTTCAAAGTCTAGCTTTTTACACAGTCTCTATAAAGTAAAAGTTCCAATTAGTAGAATATTCCTTAGGACTTCATTAGTTAAAATAAAAAACTTCTTTCTATATACCTCAAAATTTGCCGAAATCTTAACATCTTAATAAAAATTTTTACCCCAAATAAAAGGACAAACTAAAAATTGAATTATCGCGGAGACTACAAATTGAATTATAGTGCAGACTACAAATTGAATTATATGTAAACTTAAATGGAAGCTTTGGTGTGCAAATTTATATCTCAGGAGAGTATGTCATGCAATCTTTAAGGTCTTTGATGGGCATTAAACTTTTTGAGCGCTTTTGAGGATGAGATTCACCTATACCGAAATTATGTCTCAGTATAGTAATATGGAGCTTTTTGAAATGCTCATGGTTTATTCTCAGTGCAATCATAATGCTAACGAAACTGCAAAGGAGTACCGACGTCACTTTCCGAATTGTTGGCCTCTTTTCAGAAGTTTCATTAATCGGATGAATCAACGAGAGCAAACAACTGGAATTGTTTTCTTTTTAAAACGCAATTGAAATTGTCATATCATACAGATATCTTTGTCCGTAAAAATTTTTAAGGTTCAACTTAATTTTAGATGTAATTAGGAGAAAATATGACATCTTAATTGTAATTGATATAAAATACTAGAATAAGATGTCTTATAATATCTTATGTGTCCGGTCGATAGTTCATGATTTTATGTTAACGGCACCTCCAATTTAATAACTATTAGTGATATCTCTTCTTGAAAATCACCGTGATAGAAGACATCAAGGTACCGTTTGAGGGCAAGTTATCCTACAGCAGAACAGATAAGGATTTTAATTCATATTTTCTTTTATCTGAGGTGAATTAGTATTGATTTTGTAGTTTAACTGATGTGAAACGCGGCAAGTAAACGATCTTTTACATTTAAAGTTTTTTTAAAGAATGCGGTTTTTGTGAGTGATCCAGTGCTGAAACTTTTACTTACATAGCATTTCATCAGTAACAGCCACAAAGTTGAAATTACAATTTCAAACTTTTTGTCAATCAATTATTAAGCTTTCAATCCTTAAAGTGTGGTTGTTTTAGCTTAAAATACGGTTATTTCAGCTTAAAATAAGGTTGTTTCAGCTTAAAATATTTTAAACAATAAATATCAGAATAAACTTGTTTCTGCATACTCACAGAACCCGCCTATCCTATAAAGACCGTTGTCAGAGTTAGGATCGTGCTTCCATTGCAGATTGCCAGGTCTAAATAACCTTTCGATTTTTATTTCCCTCAGTTTACATTATAATTTATGTTTATTTAAACTAACAAATCTAACTGGTTCGGTTGATAAACCAATCATATCGAGCTTATCAGCATTTTCTGCGTTCTTAAGGTGGAATAGGAATATGTTTCGGATCGTGAGAGCTTCAGTGGCTTAAGTAGTGGCTGCGTAAGGAGTGGGTTCTTGGAATAAAAAAAGGGTTCTTGAGAAGAGTGTTCTTGGAATTAAGGAAGGGTTCTTGAGTAGGCGATGAAGGATTCGAGTAGTGAGCGGAAGGAAACCCCATTCGATGCAACGATGACTAGGAAGAGTCTAGTATTTGGGGTGTGGCCGCAATACGGGGCGAAGCAACAGAGTGCCGGGGTAAACATATAAGCTTTGTAAATGCGTATCTATGCAAGCATTATCACCAGCTTAGTATATTGTAGTAATTTGTATAATTGTCATCTATTCTGGGCATGTGCAATAACAATTAGTATATACGTTGTCCGTTGCTTTAAACAGCAACTTCCTGTAATTTCTGCGAAGTTCCCAATAAACTGAGTTATATTCAAACTGTGATGTCCTGTGTTATTGCCCTTGGACCAAAAGGTCGAAATATCGAATACTCTAAGTTTGAGTTAAGTCACTTTTGACAGATTAAGTAAAAATTCTTTACAAAAAGGCATCTAAAGAAGCCAAAGAGGAAAATAAATTTTACAAGATAACAGCCTCCATGAATCAGTTTCTCGCTTATTATGTGCTCTTCAGCATGGAATATGCAATGCTTGCAATTTTAATAAAAAAGTTGCTATGTGCCACATTTTTTGCGAGCCTCTATGAAGACTGATAAATTGAGTCCTACCATGCAGCCGCCTGAAATTTCTTCAAAGGAAACATCACAGGAGGAGTAGACGGTTCTATACTCTCAGAATCAACTGGTGCAACATTCACGACATTTTTAGCATTCTGTAGTGCTTATAACATATTCGTTACTGCAAATTAGGATCACCCACCGACATCTGGAGGAAGTTAAATTGTATAAGAATTATTCACGCCATTTGCCATTGATCACTCATCATCGTCGAATACGTCCATTACTTCATTGAACGTCCGTCAAGGAGACAATAATGTTACCATATCATCTTTTTTGATAAATCTTACTTCAATCAAGATGTATTCTATGTATCTGTGAGAGCCACTGTACCCTCACATTAGGTGTTATGGTTTAGATTGGCACTAATTATGTCTCCCGTGCTAGCCTCGCGACACAAGAACGGTATTACATAAATACATCGACGTTGCTCAATTTTTCAATCTTGAAGCATTACTTCTGCCATATCGCAGCAGGATAATGCAAGATCCCGTTCGGCACACCTCATCCAATATGTTGTGCAAAGTGTGTGCCCATTTTGATCAGCAAGGTTTTAAGACATTGATTATATAGTACATTTAGAATGTGTTAGGACGAAATATCCTGCATAGTCTGCACAATCCTAGATGGAATCACAGTTTCAAGGAGTTTATGAGGGTACCACTATGCTTTAAAAGGTGATTGTTTACATAAAAACTGGGTAAATAGGGGGCTTTTCTCATATTGAATGCCATAAATATATTTTTAGACCCGTAAATGCTCTTGCGACTAATCACTATCTTGTAGTTGTAATATATCCTGCCATTATGCATCGTTTTAACAGTCGGCGAGGATTCACAGTGCGGCTACTTTTGTATCTGACAGTGTATAATTACCTTTTTACTTTCCCTGCAATACATGGTAAAATATAGGGAATGTCTTGGAATCGTGTCGAAAATCGCAACGCGAGTTTTCAACGCATCTACACTTTCCGAGCACCCTAGATCACGAAAACACTATTTTTATCGTGGCGTGTGTGTGTGTGTGTGTGTGTATTCACTCTAACTCAAAAACTAATTGCAACTAATTGATTAAATTTCATAAAATTTGGTAGGTAAATCACTTGGAGGTCATCCTGGTGCTAATTAGATTTCAGTACGATTCAACAAATAAGGAACCTGCCTTTTTTTACATAATCGTATGTATCCCCTCAGGCTGAAAAACTAATCGACCAAATTTTACAAAATTTGGTACATAAGTTAATTGTGGAGCACTCTTTTGCTGATTAGATTTTGAAGTGATTCAGGAAAAAATAACCTGCTTTTTTTGCGAAATGCCTCTCAAAAATCGAATCTATCCACTGTAGCTGAGAAAGCAATTGACCAAATTTCATAAAATTTGGTAGATAAATCGCTTGTGGGTTACCGTGGTGCTGGTTAGATTTTGGTGTGATTCGAAAAAAAAATCTGCCGTTTTTTTACGAAATGGCTTGCAAAATTGTCACGGTCTAAAATTACAATTATACCAATTAAATGCTTGTTTTATACGTAATTTCTAACGATGAAAAGAGTAAGATCAACCCCATTACTTCAAGATGGACCATTGTCGAGTATTTAAGTTTTTTTTTTTTACTTTGAGGAACTGAATACGTTTTTCACTGTACTTAAAAACAAAATTCAGTAGTTAAGCCCCTTAAGGGTTATTCTGATACTGATTAGATTTTGTCAGGATTCGGTAAAATATAGCCGACCCTTTTTTGCTAAATGGCCTGCAGAGATCGTGAAAATCTGAAATAAATGACTAAATTTGCTGTAATATATTAATTAAATACTTGTTCTTAGTGTAATTTTTGACAGCAAACGAATAGGCTGAAGCGTGCATTAAGTTTCCAAATGAAACGAAGGTGTATTAAAAAATGCAAATTTGATATTATATCAGAAAATTATCCATGTAGTTTTCTGCAATTTTACTCAACGAAATAAGAACACAAGAAAGATCGATCATGCATAAAGCATTGATTATGAAACACATTCCAACTGCAATGCAATTTTATTTAAACATCTCTAAAGTGCGATACATTCAACGGTGGTATTTTTTAATTATCACAGTACAACAATAATTTATTTTGTTTAAAACCATGGAAGTAAAAGTACTTTCTAACTCCATGCTTAAAACTTCATTGAAAAAGGCAATGCTATAAAATCGTCTGCTCCTCTATGTAGAATCAATGAATATTTCATTCATATCACCTATATTCCAGACTCCAGAACTAAATAATTTTGTTTTAAAAGAATTTAGTAATTATTATACAACTCATCTTACAGCTTGATTTGTTTACATCCTGCATACGTTAACATTAGGCTTCGTTGTAGAAATAATCAAAGTTTGATGACCATTTAAACTCAAAAATATTGTAATTGCGTTGGCGCAGAATATAGATGCACAGAAAATACGCAAAAACAAAGCGGTTTTAGGACGGATGCAACACTGATATGAATTTAAAAGAACTTAAAAATCAAGATTTTAACACTGGGAATAAAGATGGATACCATATTTTATTTTGAAGTGGGTAACGTGATCTCTTCATATAATATGGATGTAATTATTACTTTAATTTTTATTTGAAAAACTACCGAATATATTTTGCTGAAATTTTTTTCATATGTTTTATGGGATAATTTGAATATTTTCTAAAATTTTCGAAGCAAGTTGTGAATTTTAAATTCGTTTAAAAAATGTTTAAAGATTAGGTTCCATAGGGTTCAATGTATTTCACTTTTTCAACCCAGGTTCAATCCAACACTGATTGGGTGACATTATTTATTTAAATTCCCATATATCCCACAGACCGTCTGAACAAAATACTAAAATTTCATTTTGATAAAGTCATTTTTAAGGCAGTTATCATGCGAACGGGTAGACGGACAGACAGACAGACAGAATGACCAAAGTCTTTTCAAATATGTTGGAAAATGCTAAAATGCATTTGAGTCTGTGGGGAAAGCAATGTGCTGCCCACATCAGATTTTTTCTCTTCTGATAGAAGGCTACTAGGTGCTTAAAAGCACTGGTACTAATGTGGCTAATTGAAAAGCAAGATAATTTAGTATGGTTAAGTAAATATTTCACCCCATTAAAAATACGAAATACTTAACTAAATTTTAATCTTAATATGGAAAAAAAAATATTATCGTGAAAATATCATTTCCAAAAATGTAACAGCTCTTAAAAGTTACACGGAAAGCAATCTTTAAATATTTCTTTTTACTAAGTAGTTTTTTGTTTCCGGCAGAATTCGTGACTTTTTGTTGAGTAATGGATCTTCTTTCCGACAGATTGTTTGCCTACAAAAAATGGTTGTAAATGGCGTTAAATAGAAGACTCATCTTAAAAGCGCCAATAAAAACTCTGGGTGTGCTAATGATTATTTTTACATACAAATTCTTTAAAGTTAATTAAATAGAAATTGAATTACGTAGAATATTTTAAAATGCATTTTTTGCTATATACAAATATATCGTATACTGAATATTTTTGTTATGAACAAGAGAAGTGAAGTCCATTCTCTATTCTCAACGAAGTGAGATCAACATTTGCCTGAATTGTGGTATCCCTTTTACTCGAAAACTGCAATGGATAGAAAGAGGAAACTTTGCTTGCATAAGTGAAATTGCACACAGATTTGCAGAATGCACAATTTCAATTATTAAAATGAATTGCAACAGGGCGAAATGTCCATTTTAAACTGCGCATGTTCGCTACATGTCGCGCATGCTCCTACAAATAACAAGTAATCAACCAAGGTCCGTAGAATGTCTTATACGTATATGTTAATATTCAATTAACCTTGGTAAACAGCAACTTTTAAACAGCTGATCAAAGCCTGTGCACTTGCATGCATTGTGATTTAAACGTGTTTCTATAGTATCTTAAACACGTTTTTGCTATTTAAATGTGTTACTTTGATTTCACTGCTTTCCCGTATTCGAATTTGTTTAATTTGATATTCAAATTATAAAAACTCATATGCTCTTTTGTATTAGGATTCTCAAATATTGAAATTAATTTTGTGTACGTCTAATTTCATAATTATTTGTTAAATTTGTAAAGAGTCTTGCTGTCCCATCCGGGAATCGGGCCCTGGATTTTCCTACTGGTCAGCCGACGCTCTACCATTGAGCTACTGGAACGAAATTGCAAGCTCTTATCTTTGACGTGGACTCTACATTCTCCATCCTCTAATGTCAGATTGGAGGGTCACTGACAATCTGACTGACCACCTCCTGCTATTTTTACCTCAGGTTAGCCTCCTGATACTACTATTTTTACCCAGGTTAGTATCCTGCGTGGTCGTTATCCTTTCAAATTGAAATCGGCGCTCAATATCCCAGAATCCGTACTAGACGTACTAGGGTCACTTTCAGACCTCCGATATTTTTGCACTAACCTACAGGGTTGATTTGTTCGGGTGTCATTGCTGAACGTTGCTACTCCAACTGGGAATCGGACCCTGGACGAAGAAGTCATGTTCTTCGATTGATACAAAAGGTCTGTAGTTATCTTCCGACGTATTAAAAGCAGCAAACTATTTTTATGATATATTTTCGAGGGCATATGTAAAGAGCCTTGCTGTCCCAACCGGGAATCGAACCTGGATCTCCGAACTGGCCAGCCGACTCTCTACCGTTGAGCTACTTGAATGAAATTGCAAGCTCTTATTTTTAAAGTGGACTCTGCTAATTAAGTTTTAATTTGAAATCTTTTACAGCTCGCATACTTCATACACGCGAGCCCCTTCAAAGACCAGATTTTGGCTAGTTACTAAATTTTGCTGATAACATATGGAAAAAATATTCTGAATTGATCAGTCACAGATTTTTCTTCACGGAATATGCTAAAAGACACTTTACAAAAAGATGAGATAATTTGAGAGGCTAAGATGCTAAAAATGGCTATGCCACCAAAGAACCGAAGGAATACGATTCTATACAGTACTTGTAAAGAATACCCGACGTTGCTCGGGATTTAAGATGCAACTGTGATTAAAATTATGCCGGAACATACAGGGAATTCTCGAAAACTGAACAACGCTTTTACGATACACTCGCTTAGAACAAAATGTAAACACAATTTTTGGGACATCTTTTTTGATAAAAATCGGTTGAGCCATCTTCAAGTTATAAACGGTCATTACAGAACAACAAAAACAGATATTTTATTTCTCGTTGAACCGATGGTATATCAAAGTATTCCTCTATTCCGTGCCACTGTGTGAAAAACAGTTTTGACAAAATGTTCACGTATTTCAGGAGGGCCAACGGCCCTACCGTGCGGAAAACACCGGTTCTCGTTAGATCACCGAAGTTAAGCAGCATCGGGCGCGGTTAGTACTTGAGTGGGTGACCACCTGGGAACACCGCGTGTTGTTGGCACATTTCGGGCGCGGTAGCTCGGTGGTTTTTGCGCTGGATTTGCACGCTGTCACAACTGCCGCCGTGTTCATGCGGAGTACGATCACGTTAACCATGCGGGTCCGTAAGTCCTTCCGAGAGGTTGGTGGTAGAGGAAGGAGGGTACGGTCCCTGTGGATGTTTCCCCCACTGGGTTCCGGTCTAAATTGGGTGGCACTTCTCGCCCGTCCAAACGATTACCTTACACCTTTCTGGTAGGTCGGGCGGTCTGGGTCTCAACAACAACAACGTATTTCATGAGATATTTAGTGTGCAAACGCATTTCCAAATTTGTAATATTATAAATTAATGCGGTACAAAATCGGTGTTACCAAGTTATAAGTAGTCATTACCGAAAAAGAAACACTGCTACAAACAAATAAATTTTAGATGTAGGAGAATAAAACTTATATCAAATACTGTCTAGACTGAGTTTTATTGTCTGAAAAAGTTTCATCAAATTGGATTTCATATTTATGGATATATTTAGCTTGAAGTTAATTTGTGAATATCTACTTATATATTAACGTGGTACGAAATCTGAAATATTGTTAGCTATAAACCTGCCCCTATTTGAGCTTAACGAATCAACAAAAATTATATAAAGCCATTGAACCGTTCATGAGTTATAAGCGGTCATGACAGACAAACAGACATATAACATATAGAAGGGAAATTTTAGAGGATTCTACGAAATATCTGCGGAATTGCGCAACTGATTTCAAAGAAATATTTTTAGGTAATAAGGTTGAGTCTAGGAAATTCTCTCATATATGTTTTTGCCTTTCTACACTTAGCCATGAAGGAATTAGAAAACCGTTCCTGTCTGTCTATCGAGATAGAAGTAGTCATCGCTTCAAATTCTGAAAAGGCTCAACAGATTTACAAATTATTTTTCACTGGTTTGTTCAGCTGAAATGGGAGCAGACTTATGGATAAAATTTGTCGAATTTTGTAGCGCGTTAAAAGATTTGAGCACATTTTGAAGTAAATACTACGCCAATCCACTAAGCAAAAATTGTAGCTATTATAAACAATAATCAATTTTTTAATCTATGTCAAAGATCAAAATTGACATCTTAAACTGATAATTTTCACAAAATAACAAAATTAAAGTGAAACAATTACCGGAAAGCTCTGTTGAAAGGCAACCTTTAATTGGTATTTTTTGTAATATTTCACAAAGTTGATTAATATGAAGCACAGGTAGCCGCAGAGTGGTAGTCAGAGTCGAATTTCAATTTCAATGTAATAGTGGCTATCAATAAGTAAAAGCACTTTCTGCGAAGGCAACCTTTAATTGGTATTTTTTGTAATGTTTCAAAAAGTTAATTAATATGGAGCACGGGTAACCACAGAGTGGTGGCCAGAGCCGAATTTAAATTTCAATGTAATAGTAGCTATCAATAAGTAAAAGCACTTTGTGCAAAGGATGAAGGAAATTTAAACAACATAATTAAGCTGTTTGGAGGATATGTTAGATCTCCTTCTTTAGTGCAGGACTTACCAATGAATCTGAACTCGAAAAGACGAAATGCTTTCAAGGTCAATAGATGACGAGGTATCAGGGGGTAAAACTACCAAATCCTCATATTAAAAGATAGCCTAGTGAATTATAGCAATATGAGACAAGCATAATTCCAGTATTTACTCATTCCAGTCAATGATTGCAAAGCAGACGTTGACTGGAATTATGAGTTTTTTAAATGATATTATTGAAAATACTTGAATTTTATGCTGTATTTTCTCTTTATTGCTTTCAAATCTTGGTAAGCTACCTTGATTTGATAAAACAATAAAGAATTAGTAATTAAACGTAAGAAAGTGTTTTGAATAACTTGAGTTTCTCAATATGTGTTTATGAAGTCACGCCTTAGGTGGGGCAAGAATACAAAAAGAAGCACTGAATTGTTTGCAAAGGTGAAGTTTATTCTATAGGAAAAGGTAACACCCCTAACAGGCAGGTAATAGAATATGTGTTACACACGCAGAGCAGATTCAAATTTTATTATCAATGTGACTGCTAAATATTATTATCAATGTGACTGCTGAACTTTATTATCAATATGACTGCTGAATTTTATTGTCAATGCTGTTACATATGGATTTATTGGAAATCAATCCATTACTCAACTGGCATCTCACAATGACACAAAGGTAGATATACAAAACAGGAAAACTAACTAAATACAAAACAGAAAAACTAACTAAATACAAAACATAGAAAACTAACTAAATACAAAACAAGAGTATTACAAATCAATCAAACACAAAGATCAATTAGAAGAGGTCGAAGAGCGGGTCGCGACCTCAGGGACAGTTCATAAAAGTTCTAGCTTCCCAATAGTCTGTAAATATCACCTTGGGAATCTTTTTCTAAACCCGGGCACACTGAAAGGTGACTTGAGTTCATAACATCAGCACTACAAATGGGCACACATTCATTGGGAGAATTCCTATCTTATTTAGGTGTTCGGCCAGGCAATCATGACCCGTTTTCAGTCTAAAATTGGCCATTGCCTCCCTGCGAGGTTGGTTGCTAAATGCTTTTCCAGCTATTTTGAATATTCCCCAAACCTTGCCTCTTGATTTAATTGTCAGGTCTATTTTACAATTCGTCATAATTTTACTATAAACTAGTTTTTTGCATGACTCCAGCGGAACAGGTTTTGGGAAAAGATAAACTAGTGTACCTTCTTTTGCTAAAACGTCAGCTGACTCATTACCGTCGATTCCAACACGTGATGTTATCCACTGAAACACAATAGATTTGTTTCTACTTCTAAGAAAATCCAGAATTTGCTTTATTTCAGTTATTATCGATGTCTCGATAAGATTAATTTTCGAGACAACTTGAATGGCTGCTCTGAAGTCCACCAGTATGACATTTTTTGAAAAGTAGTCAATTTTATACTTAAGGTTATTAACTGCCAAAAAGATGGCATAGATACAGCATTATTGATCTATGACCCTTCTGTATATATATTCTAGTCCACTCGGGTTCCGGGTACTTTTCGTTAATCATGCATAGCGCAGTTGCTCTCAAGATCGTATCTGGGATGTCTCTTTTTCCAGCACCGTTTACTGTAAACAGGTTTATTACATCTATATACTTAAGGGGATTGACCAATCTTTTTGTACTGCCCATGGGTATATTTGCATCTAAATTATTTAGTATCTTTCGACACGCCTCAACAGGAGAGATTTGCGTCTTCATGCAACATCGGTTGACAGTCTCAATTTCAACTAGCTCTCTGTGAGATCTTCAGTTTAATGTATGTACCTGCGGCTTGTTTTTCTATTTCTATGAGGATAGGAGGGTTCATTGTGTATAGTTGCACTGCAACAATAGGAGTGTTTTTGACTGCTCCAATAATGAGCCGAAGAGCTTTATTTTGAACCTTTTCTAAAAGATCTATCTTTCCATGCGCCGCAGTAATCAATATTTCACTTTCATATTTAATGATTGGTTTCACATACGTATTGTATGTCTTATTTAAAGTTGTTTGGGCATATCCCCACTTGGCACCAGCTAGTATTTTTATTTTAAAATTGGTAAATTATTTTCAACTCTTTCTTTGATAACATTTACATGCGCTGCTAAGTTCAGTTTATTATCCAGCACCACACCCAAGTATTTGGTGATTGAAAATGTTAGAGCTCTTAAGAAGCACATCATTTTCAATCTTTAGTTCAACATTTGTGTTTACATGTTGTAGAGAGAAGAACTGGTATACAATTTTTAATTTGTTTATTATCATGTTGTTTTCAGCTGTCCATATTTAAAGGTCTTCTAACGCCTTGTTCATGGTAGTTTCCAGTTTTTGTCGTTGACCCTGATAATTTTGATAATTTTTTACATCAGTTCATATCACTACGTCATTCGAGAACATACTTATATTGATATTTTTGACATTCTTCAACCTTTTTACTAGGTCGTTAATATAGACGTTGGATAGTGTAGAAGACCCAGAGCGTCCGACTCATCCAAAGGACACGAGCAACCATTTGGACGGCCGACGTTGGATAGTGTTGAAGGCCCAGACCACACGACCAACCCAGGGGGTTTATGGTAACAAGTTGTGTGGCCGGGAAAGGACGTTGGATAGTGTGTAGCTACTAATTGCACCTGGTAGAAGACTTACTCTTGATTGGCCATATCGTGATTCCATTTCAGTAAAACGTGTTTTGACCCATCTTTGGGTCAAGAGAGTCTTTTTATCTAACTCAACATATTTCACTCAATACCATACATCTTCAATTTTTGCACGAGATTACTTCTTTAGACCGTGTCATAGGCTCCCTTGAAATCAGTAAATACAGCCAAGGAACCTTCATGATCGAGTTAGATAGACATGCTGTTCCGAAATCCTGCTTGCTATTCCACAATGATTTTCGGGAGAAGAAATATTTAAGCCTAGAAGTCGGCATTTTTTCAAATGTCTTAGCCATTATGGATGTCAGCGAATTTGGTCTATATGACCCAATATCTTTAATTGGTTTCTCTGACTTAAGAATTGGTATCACTGTGGCCCTTACCCAATCGGTTGGGAGGCTTAGATTTTTATTCCAAAATATGTTGTGAATTGATAAGAAGATAGTTCCTGCTTTAGCTCCTAAATGTTTTAAGAACTCTGGAAAAATATTATTTGGTCTTGGAAGTTTTCAAGTCTTTTATAGCTTTAATTCTCTGTGAAAAAGTCCTCAATAAACAATGTCTCTAAATCTGTTCCAATGGTTTTTTTCCTTTGAAATTTCCTTTGCGGCCTTTTTAGCCCTTTACTGATGATATATTGATTCAGATAATATTTGTTGAACTTTTCAGTTATTATCTTTGGTTCAACAACCTTTTTTCCCTCTGATTTTTATAGAGTGACACTTCCTGCTTTCTTTTGCATTATTCAGGGTATTTAATAAGCGATACGCTTTAGCTCCAACAGTTCTGTAATCCATTTTACCCAAGAAATCGTTCCAGGTTTGTCTTTTGGCTTCGTTTATCTTCCATTTCATTATTACACTTTCTCTTTGCCTATTTGATAACATCCTGCCTACGTCTTTCAGATGATTTTTCTTCTACTTTTTCAGCCTCCTCTAACTCTTTCTCTAATTTCTCTTTGATCTGAAATATCTTTGTTGCAATAAGGTTTACATGCGTACATCTGCCCCTTGTGATATTCATTTTAACACTTTGCTGTATAGCTGCCGAGAAGGCCAGAATTAATTGATGAGGGGAAGAATCATGGGGAAAGTTTAAAACTAGTTATTCTAAAGTGTCGGTGAATTCAGTCCAGTTTGCTTTTTTAAAATTCCATATAACTCGTGGCGACCTCTCCTGTGATTTCATTTTAGTGGTTACTGTCGTCTTTGTCATTCTATGATCACTACTGGGATATCTTAGCACTATTTTTTTGCATTTGTCGAAATGTTGGCTGATACTATAGCCACATCTGGATTCGTGGAGCTTCTTGAATAGTGGATAAAGGTTTTGGGATCATTTTGGTCGTACAGAACAAATAGGGAATTACTGTCAACAAAATCTTCCATAATTGATTCAACTTGATTTTGGTATGCATATCCTCAATTGGGTAAAGCAGTATTAAAATATCCGACCAAAATAGTATTTCTTGAAAGTGTTATTACGTCTAGATTAAGATGTTTGTTATTTGGGGGACTATAATATCTCATATATCTTAATGAACCTCCCCTTTCCAAACAGAAATGGTTACTATTTCTGGGGCATCATGATCATTTATCTCCTTCACCACTTCAAACGTTGATGTTAAGTTTTCACGGACTGCAACCAGTATACAACTGGTAATATGCCTTTTCTTGCAAAGTCCATGTATAGAAAAGTTTTTCATATTATAGTATCTTAAATTATTCTCAGTAATATTTGCTTCCTGTATTATCATAACATCGATCTCCTCCTAGACCACAATTCTCTTGGGTTCCGTAAATTTTGAACTAGATAAACCATCAGCACAGCATTCATTCTATTGAAAAATGTTTAGGGTAAAGTTCCTCAAAAGGGCAGTTTTATGTTTGCTGAGAGATACCATAGCCATTAGCCGTTACTCATTTAGCACCACCCAGGAAGCGCATGTGACTTACGGTTTGTCACCGATTTCTGAAAAGTTAACACTGAAAATTTGAGAAGTTGTGAAATATAACTAACCAATAGTCGGAAAAGCAAGGGTACAACATTAAAATGAAGCACCCAAGAAGGTAAATCCAAAGATTTCAAAATATCAAAATTTCAAATAACAGTTCACATTTTAAAGCCAAATCATGTACGCATATAAGAAAAAGCAAACAACAAACAAATCATTAATGTCACCATCATTTTATTATTAATGTGACTACATTAAGAGTAACTCCCAAGTACTTCACAGTGTGGTTCAAATGAATATTTTCATGGAAGATACGAATTTGGAAATTTTGGGAAATTGCTTTGTAGTGGATTTTAAAAAGAACAGTATTTCGATTTTGATAATTTAGAATTTCCAGTGAACGAGCCAGTATACAAGGCTGTGTGTGATATAATTTTCTAGTGAGTTAATCGTGTTTTACGGGCAATCTGCTATGAACGACGATTGCGGTGTCATCTGCGAAAATGCAGAGTTTCACTTGTGAAATATTGGGTAAGTTCTTTATTTAAATATTGAAGAGCATAGGGTTGAAATAGTTTAAATGGGCTCAAAGAGAAAAAACAGAGGAGGATAGTTACTAAATACGATAGATTCAAAGTCCACCTCAGAGAACCAAGCTATATATATAAAATTGAAAATCTGTCTGTCTGTCTGTCTGTTTGTCCCATCATCACGATAGAATGGCTGAACCGAATTTGATGAAATTTTGTGGGTAACCTGAAAATAGTCCCACTTAAAAATTAGTCTATGTTTGGAGTTTCTACGATCAGTGGTTCTTGAGCTATTAGTAAAAAACGAAATTTTTGTTTGTCTCCCCATCATGGGAGAACGGCTGAACTGAATTTGATGAAATTTAGTGGATAGCCTTGAAATAGCCCCCATAAATTTGGCCTAAGTTTTGAGTATCTAAAACCGGGGATTGTCGAGATATTAATGAAAAACCGAACTTTTTCTTAGGAGTTGTACTCTCTAACTCCGTGGTTTATCCAAACGAAAAGCTTGAGAATCGTTTGAAAGTGAATTAAAATTTAATCTCTGAGTTTGATGGGAGATTTTTTGCGCTAATTAGTCACTTTCTAAAAACACGAATTGTTTGAAACATGATTTAAAGGAGAAATCTATCTCCATGGTTTATTTGAAACAAGCTTTTACTGAACAATGAAAAATATAAAGAAATCAAAATGGATATTTAATTTCGCTGTTTATAAGGAAGATTCTATCTTATATCATGTTACTCAGAAACGCAATTAAATTAAATCTGTCTGTTAATTTTAATAATTGTTTTTTCGATTTGAATAATAAATAAATGGATATAAAAAATATATTTTAGAAAAGCACGATTTGATTTTTCTTATAGCATTTTTGACTGGATAATATCAAATACGGTCTTCAGGTTTAAACATTATTATTATTGATATTTTCGGGGATTATTGATTCAGGGATTATTGATATTTTCAGGTTATTATGCAATTGTTTTATTATGACAAAAATTGATTAAACTCATATATTGTACGTTGTACGAGTAATCTTGTACAAATACACGGGTATATCTTTTAATCTATGAGAATATAAATAGTACAGGTATATTGGCATATATTTTGATATATATTGGCATATATTGGAATCAATTACGACTTTCTGGTATAAAGAGTACGGATATTATTGATATTTTCAATTTATTACGTCATCTCTTTTATTCTGGCAAATATTTTTGAGACTTATACTGTAATACGGGTAATCTTCTACTAACACACTGGCATATTTTCTAAACTGCGACAGTATAAGTAGTACGGAGTTGCATATATTGATTCAATTCCTTTTTTTTTTTGTAAATTTGCTTACAAAAGAGGCCAGGATGTTTTATTCTTCAGATCTGCCCGTGGAGATAATTTGCATAGTGAGAACAGATATTATTAAACTTCTCTTTAGGAGCAATAAATATAATATTTTAACAGAATTTGCACATGATTGCGAATTATAAGTTTCTTTATATTATATACTCCGTACGAAGAACGGGTATGCTGCTAGTCAGAAGTAAGAATAAATAATTGCTCAGACAATTCGAATCGTAGTATAGTGACATGAAAATATGGAGGTCTTCCAAACATTTGATCACGCTTAAAATCACTAGGATTCCAGAATTCCCTGATTGTGATAATCGTACTAAATTTCATGCAAAAATCTCCATTCGTTCGTGAGATATCCCGTTCACAGGCTCAATGACTCTAGTCATCGATTTGATTTCTCTTCTGCCTGTACTATTCTCTTTTACTAATACGTGCTCTACAGGTTTTAATTTGGATTTATTTGATCATTCTTCTATCAATAAAAGTTCCATAATATGATTGGTTAATTATTTAACCATGATTCCATATTTCTCAAAATCTATATAAATAAAATTGAAAATCTGTCAGTCTGTTTGTCCCGTTATCATGGGAGAACGGCTGAATAGAATTTGATGAAATTTTGTGAGTAGCCTGGAAATAATCCCACTTAAAATTTAGTTCATGTTTGGAGTTTTTACGATCAGTGGTTCCCGAGATATTAGTAAAAAACTAAATTTTCGTTTGTCTCATTATCACGGGAGAACGGCTGAACCGAATTTTATGAAATTTTGTGGATAGCCTTGAAATAGGCCGCATAAATTTAGTCCAAGTTTCGAGTATCTAAGACCAGGGGTTGTCGAGATATTAATGAAAAACGAAACTTTTTCCTAGGAGTTCTACTCTCTAACTCCGTGGTTTATCCAAACGAAAAGCTTGAAAATCGTTTGAAAGCGAATTAAAACCTTATCTCTGAGTTTGATGGGAGATTTTTCGCGCTAATTAGTCACTTTCTGGAAACATGAATTGTTTGAAACATGATTTAAATGGGAAATCTTTCTCCATGGTTTATATTTCACAAGCTTTTACTGAACAATGAAAAGTCTAAAGAAATCAAAATGGTTATTTAATTTCGCAGTTCATGAGGAAGATTCTATCTTATATCATGTTGTTCAGAAACGCAATTAAATTAAATCTGTCTGTTAATTTTAATTATTATTTTTTCGATTTGAATAATAAATAAATGGATATAAAAATATATTTTAGAAAAGAACGATTTGATTTCTCTTATAGCATTTTTGACTGGATAATATCAAATACGGTCTTCAGGTTTAAACATTATTATTATTGATATTTTCGGGGATCATTGATTCAGGGATTATTGATATTTTCAAGTTATTATGCAATTATTTTATTAGGACAGAATTTGATTAAACTCATATATTGTACTTTGTACGAGTAATCTTCTAAAAATACACGGGTATATCTTCTAATCTACGAGAATCTAAGTAGTACAGGTATATTGGCATATGTTTTGATATATATTGGCATATATTGGAATCAATTACGACCTTCTGGTATAAAGAGTACGGGGATTATTGATATTTTCAATTTATTACATCATCTCTTTTATTTTGCAAAGATTTTTGAGATTCATATTGTAATACGGGTAATCTTCTACTAACACACTGGCATATTTTCTAATCTACGACAATATAAGTAATACGGGGTTGCATATATTGATTCAATTCTTTTTTTATTTTTTTTGTAAATTTGCTTACAAAAGTGGCCAGGATATTTAATTCTTCAGACCTGTTCGTGAAGATAATTTTGCACAGTGAGAACAGATATTTTTAAACTTCTCTTTCGGGGCAATAAGTTTAATATTTTAACAGAATTTGCACATGATTGCGAATTATAGTTTCTTTATATTATATACTCCGTACGAAGAACGGGTATACTGCTAGTCATATATAATTTTTTTTTCTGACTCGTTCTTTTTCTATACCACACTTCGCGTTCATATTTTATGAATTTTACCTATTTCCCCCCATTTGCTTTTCTTTCATATTATCTGCATTTTCTCTATTTTCTACATTTGCTTCTCTTTTGTGTCACTAGATGGTGTTACGTTTCTGGGTTCTATGGTTCAGTTATTTCGTTTCCGTTGCGTGATCAGACTATCATTTGATATTTATCTATAGACTTCTTTGCACTGAAGAAGGAAATAGAAGCATTTCCTAAGCGATCCCTTTACTGAGTTTTGTTTGCGTAGCATTTTACATAGTGTTCTGATTGGTCTATACTGCTCAATGTTTAAAAATAAAAAATAAATACACACACACACACACACACACACATATATATATATATATATATATATATATATATATATATATATATATATATATATATACATATATGTATATATATACATATATATATATATATATATACATATATATATATATATATGTATATATATACATATATATATTTCGCTTGCTGTTTAATTAGTTCTGTGAACGTGAAATTTTTGATGTTATATTTAATACCAAGGCTATATTTAATTTTAAGCGCATATTTATTATCAAATTCATGATATAGCTCTATTTTAAAAATTAAAATACCTAATTTCACAACTAAATAGCAGGTGTTGTGTTACAATAATCCTATTTTTCTCGCGTCTAAAGGAAAAGATGAAATATTGCTGCTATCGCGATAATGACAAAGCCTAGGACTCACAAATAACGTTGATACTCGAAAATTTTATGTAATAACTGACAGTTTGATGTTCAACATTCCTTACAGTCTTGTAGGAATTTCCAGAAATTAGCAAAGAAAAGCACTTAACAGTTTTTAATCTTGATGGATGACAAGTTATAAACATCCGCTTCTATAATAAGATTGTCAGAGACTATTATTAATGGGAAGAACATAATAGATGAAACCGCCTTGGAGATAATTGGATAAAAGAATAGCCTTAAGTTGATTGATTATATCTTTTAATATCATCTGTTCCAAGTTCCACTTAAACCCTTTTATACAAATAGGAACAAGATTTAAACATAATTCCACAGCATATCATTATGATAAATGGGTAACTCTCTAATCCTATTCACTCATTTGTACCTATAACTTTATAAACAAATTATTCTATTTTCTGTATTCAGCATTTTATATGAGGGATTAGAAGGGGGCGCCTTCATTATCTCGAAGTGTTAGAATTCAATAACATCTTCCAATTTCTATTTTTCATGTTTCCAAATATAAGCTATTTTTATTTCAGTTCCAAGAGTTTCTTTTAAAGTTTTTAAGTCGGTATTCCACAACTTCAATTCCACCCACGATTTCTATTTTTAGAGGACTTTCTGTCTATATATTTCTCCCCCACATACCTTCCCCGTCAACAATTCTTCATACACAACAGGAAAGATTATGGTTGTGCTGCCAACAAAGTTTGACCAAACACGTTTGATCATACACTAAGCTGTGCTCAAAATATAATCTGTCTCAAACACATAAGCTATCTGAAGCGAATAAGCTGTCTCAAACACATAAGCTGTTTCAAACTTCTAAGCTGTACTTAGAGCATAATGTGCGCATATGCTTTAAAGAGCTTTGGGTTCAAGGGTTTTACTGTTTCCCTTACAAGCACAGTGACTACTTACTAGTTCCTCAAAAAATAAATAAATAAGTCTAAAATAGTGTCTTTCAAAATTTTTTGGTCGAGAAACACTTTTTGAAATTCAATTTGATAGAGGAACTCTAAAATGAGAAAAAATCTAATGTAATCCAAATTATGCATCCAATTTTTTTAATTTTTAAGAACATTTACGCTAAACTATCATGTCGCGGAACCCCAAGGGATTGACACTTTGAAAAACGCTGGCCTAAGATAATCTCCCAGGACAGTTAAGCTCTCTTTAGATTTGCTCATTACCGTTCTTTTCTTCTATATATTTGGTTAGTTTTCTTTTGTTTAATAATAACAGGGAATTGCATTTCAAAGAGACTTTTCTGTTGATAAAAGTATTACATAATTTTCTTATATAGGGTGATCGAAAAATCCCGCGCATCAAATTTTAAAATCGTATAATGTACAGATCAAATGAAACAGAAGTTAAGCAGCACTAATATACCCTCAAAAATATATTAGAAATATAATCTGCTCTTTTCAATATGTCAGACAATCTACAACCTCTATTTTTATCAACCGAAGAACATGACGTTTGCTCTAGCCACTCTTATGAGAGAATCGTAGAAGAATTTCCAAAGAAATACCCATGGCTCTAAAGCCTCTAACATTTCAACAATTACGAGGTTAGTAAAGCGTTTTCGAGAAACTGGACCTGTTGCAGACAAAACGAGAACAGGCAGGTCTTCCATTTTAACTGAGGATAAACTGCCTGATATAGAGACTGTGTTGCTAACTCTTCAATAAAGCCTTCTAAAACTCTTCAATGACACTCTCATAAAAATGGCTAGATTAATATTGCTCTAAAATGAAAATTATTTCACTCTTAGAAAACGCAATGTTCTTCTTTTGATTTGAAACAAGAGGTCTGTTATGATGGTCTGTCGTGTTAACATCAGGCGATATCTATATAAATAAAATTGAAAATTTGTCTCTCTGTTTGTCTCATCTCATCATCACGAAAGAACGGCTAAACCGAATTTGATGAAATTTTGTAGGTAGCCTTGAAATAGCCCCACTTAAAATTTATTCCATGTTTCAAGTTTCTACAACCAGTGCTTCTCGAGATATTAGTAAAAAATAAAACTTTCGTTTGTTTCATACTTAAGGAAAAACAGTTGAACCTAATTTGATAAAATTTTGTAGGTAGCCTTAAAATAGCTCCACTTAAATTTAGTCTAAGTTCCGAGTTTCTAAGACCAGGAGTTGTCGAGATATAATTTAAAAACGAAACTTTTCTTAGGAGTTCTACTCTCTAACTCCTTGGTTCCTCCAAACGGAAAGGTTGGAAATCTTTTATTTAAAACGTGAAAGTGAATTAAAACTTTATATCTGAGTTTGGTGGGAGATTTTTGCGCTAATTAGTCACTTTTTGAAAACATAAATTGCTTGAAAACATGAATTTAAATGGAAAATCATCAGCATGGTTTATTTTATCACAAGCTTTTACTTAACAATGAAAAGTATTAAGAAATCAAAATAGTTATTTAATTATTAGCATTTTATGAGGAAGATTCTATTTTATATCATGTTGCTCGGCAATGAATTAAATTAAATGTATTTGTTAATGTTAATTATTATTTTTTCGATTTGAATAATAAATAAATGGATATAAAAATATATCTTATAAATGAACGGTTTAATTTTTCTTTTAATTATATTAATTACGAACTGAATACATCACTTTCATTTACTTTGGCAAAGAATTTTCAAGCTTATATATTATGTTTAGCTAATAAACTCATATATTGTGTTCAGCCAATAAACTCATCTAGCCGATTGTTAAAACAGAGAAAGAGTTGAACGGGTATATCTTCTAATACAATTTTAGTGTTTTCATTCAGTATATACAAATGGGATCAGGATGTTTTATTCAGATCTGTAAATTCAGAGCTGCGAATTTGGCGGGATATCGCTAACTTGGCAACTTCTTTTAAACAGTGCCAAATTGACGGAAATGTCGCCAAATTGATAAAAACAACACAAATCAATGAAATTCATTTTGTTTTGTTAGAAGAAAGTACTCAAATGATGTCTCGTTAGCATTTGTCTGTACGTGCAACCGTCCTACTTAGTAATACATTTAGCGAACTTTTAAAATGTCTCTAAATTGATAAAAATATTTGTAAATCCATAAAAATATCTTGAAATTGATAAAATTGCTATAAATAAATGAAATTAATTGTGTTTTGTTAGGGGATAGTATTATGATGATGTTTCGTCAATTTGTCGCTAAGTGGGACTGTCAGTTCTACAGTCCCACTTTGCGATAAATATGGCGATTTTTTTAAAATGTGGCTAAATTGATGAAAATGTCGCCAGACCTTTCATAGAGTTAGCATTATTCAGACGATATTTTCCCCTGCAATTTATTTGAAGCAAATGATATCATGTCGCTTATCAACAGATTTAAATCCAATGTGTTTATGCGGCAGACGATTTTTATTAAATCTTTTCCGATTTGAATAATTAAGATATCTATATAAATAAAATTGAAAATATGTCTGTCTGTCTGTCTGCTTGTCCCACCATCACGGAAGAACGGCTGAACCGAATTTCATGAAATTTTGTGAGTAGCCTGAAAATAGCCTCACTTAAAATTTAGTCCATGTTTGAAGTTTTTACGACCAGTGGTTCTCGAGATATTAGTAAAAAACGAAACTTTCGTTTGTCTCATCATCACGGCACAAAGGCTAAACCGAATTTAATGAAATTCAGTGGATAGCCTTGAAATAGCCCCATAAATTTAGTCTAAGTTTCGAGTTTCTAAGACCAGGGGTTGTCGAGATATTGAAGAAACACGAAACTTTTCCCTAAGAGTTCTACTCTCTAACTCCGTGGTTTATACAAACGAAAAGGTTGAAAATCGTTTAAAAATGAATTAAAACTTTATCTCTGAGTTTAGTGGGGAGGGGGGGGGGATTTTTTGCGCTAATAAGTCACTTTTTGGAAACATGAATTGTTTGAAACATGAATTTAAATGGGAAATCCATGTCCATGGTTTATTTTTCACAAGATTTTACTCGACAATGAAAAGTATAAAGAAATCAAAATGGTTATTTAATTTCGCAGTTTATGAGGAAGATTCTATCTTATATCATGTTGCTCAGAAACGCAATTAAATTAAATCTGTCTGTTAATTTTAATTATTATTTTTTCGATTTGAATAATAAATAAATGGATATAAAAATATATTTTAGAAAAGAACGGTTTGATTTTTCTTTTAATTATATTAATTGCGGACTGTGTACTGCGTACATCCCTTTCATTTTTTTTGGCAAAGAGTTTTTAATCTTTGATATTGTGTTTAGATAATAAACTCATATATTGTGTTTACCCAATAAACTATTATTGAAACAGAAAAAGAGTAGAACGGATGTATCTTCTGATACAATTTTAGTGCTTTCACTTAGTATATGCAAACGAGATCAGGATGTTTTATTCTTCAGATCTGCAAATTCAGAGCTACGAATTTGGCGGAATATCGCTAACTTGGCAACTTTTCTTAAACTTTGCCAAATTGACGGAAATGTTTCCAAATTGATAAAAATGACGCAAATCAATGAAATTAATTTTTTTTTTTTTTTTTTTAGAATAGAATGCTGAAATGTTGTTTCTGTAGTATTTGTCGGTCAGTCCGTCCTTCCCACTTAGTAACACATTTAGCGAATTTTTAAAATGTCACCAAATTGATAATAATATTTGTAAATACATAAAAATATAATGAAATTTGTAAAATTGCGCTTAATAAATGAAATTAATTATGTTTTGTTAGGGGATAGTATTGTGATGATTTTTCGCCAATTTGTCGCAAAATGGAACTATCAGTAGTTCTACAGTCCCACTTGGCAATAAATTTGGTGATTTTTTTAAATTATCGCTAAACTGACGAAAATGCCACCAAACTTTCCATGGAGATAGCATTATTCAGACGATATGATTTCCATCAATTTATTTGAAGCAAATGATATCATGTCGTTTAGCAACGGATGTAAATCCCTTGTGTTATGCGACATGCGATTTTTATTAAATCTTTTCCGATTTAAATAATAAAGATATGTATATAAAATATTTCATTGACATTGCATTTTTGACTGAATAATATCGATTACTGTCTTCAGGTTTAAACATTATTATTATTGATATTTTCAGGGATTGTTGATTCAGAGATTATAGATATTTTCAAGTTATTATGTTATTGTTTTATTGCGGCAAAAATTGTTGAAACTCATGTATTATATATTGTACGAGTAATCTTCTACAAATGCACGGTTATATCTTCTAATCTACGAGAATATAAATTGTACAGGTATATTGGCAGATATTTTGATATATATTGGCATATACTGGAATCAATTACGGTCTTCTAGTGTGACGATTACGGGGATTATTGATATTTTCAATTTATTACGTCATTTGTTTTATTTTGGCAAAAATTTTTAAGACTCATTTTGTAACACGGGTAATCTTCTACTAAAATTCGGACATATTTTCTAATATACGACATTATAAGTAGTACGGATATATATTTTCCCATATAATTTTAGCACTTTCATTTTATCATGTATTGGAATCAATTACTGCCTTCAGGTTTAAATATTATGGGTTTATTGATATTTTTAGTTTATACATGTAATCTATTAGTACAGGTTATATCTTCTAATATTCGCGTATATACGTAGTACGGGTCCTATACAATTTTAACTCTTTTGTTTTGCATATATAGATTCAATTCCATATTTTTTGTAAATTTGCTTACAAAAAGGGTCAGGATGTTTTATTCTTCAGGTCTGCCTGTGAAAATAATTTTGTATAACGAGGACAGAGATTCTTAAACTTCTTTTTAGTAGCATTAAATTAAATATTTTAACAGACTATTTTGATTAACAATGCCATTTAGTGTACTATAGGAATTTGAACATGATTGTGAATTTTAAATTTCTTTATATTATATACTCCATACGAAGAAGGGATATTCTGCTAGTTTCTACTATATTTTTAAGGATATATTAGTGACAACTAACTAAAAAAAAATCTTGCTGTTTCAATTCCTGTGTACATTATATTAAAATGTAATTTTCGATTACCCTGTATATAATTCGATATTTCCTAAAAATTAGTTTAAAAATCTAAGCCTTTTATAAACTTCGAAATATACACAGAAAAATCATGGCTATTTTCTAATGCAGGATTTAGAGTGCAAATGGGATATCATAGCCAATTCGAAATGGAATTTCAGCCTAATCCAACCCAAATTTAAACAATGATAAAGTAAGGTTTTACGTTTATGGATGATATATATTAAACCAAACAAAAAATGTTTTTTGAACTTCCGTTGACACTATTATGCTTTAGTTGCACTTAAATTGGCGAAGAAACCTTCATTACAGACACCTAAAATGTTTTGGTCTATGTACTCAATCAATGGTCGTAAGGACTTTCTTTCATCATGAAATACTAATGTGATTAAAAGAGTAAATGCCGCCCAGGCGGTGAAGTGGATAGCGTCTTCGGCTGCTGTCTGGTGGGCTCGGGTTCGAATCCCGAGTAAGGCATGGATGTTTATCGAGGATAAAGTCAGTCTTCCGCCTTATGGGTCCTCGTCTAAATGAGAAGCTGCATCCCCTCCGACCTTCGTCAGTGATGCTTGGTTGTAATAAACTTTGTTCTCTTATCTTGTGTCTTTCTTCGTTCTGTCCTGCTTCCTGCGTCACTGGTCCTGTATCGACTCCGTCGAAATCAGGAGGTCATAAGAAACAACAACAACAACAACAAAGAGTAAATACAATAAATCACGATTGCAAGTGTTTTGTTTTCTCATGATACTTCACCTTTCTTCCATTATCGGTATATATTCTAATTGGTTAGTCTAATGTAAACAACATAAGTTCCTATTTGTACCTATCAGTCCTTACTATATGAACATAGAGTAAAAGCCCGATATACCGCGGTTGTCGATGCACATACTTTATGATTGCAAGTGTTTTGTTTCCTGATATATCGCCGTTCTTCCATTATTGGTATATATGCTAATTGATTAGTCTAATATAAACTTAAGTTCCTATTTGTATCTACCGGCCCTCACTGTATCAACATACAGTGAAAGCCCGATATACCGCAGTTGTCGATGTCTATGCTTTACGATTGCAAGTGTTTTGTTTCCTGATGCTTCGCCTTTCTTCCATTATCGGTATAGATTTTAATTGATTAGCCGAATGTAAAAACTTCCTATTTGAACCTATCATCCCTCACTGTATGAACATACTTTAAAAGCTAGATCTACCGCGGTTGTCGAAGGACATGCTTTATCCCTCGTTATAGCTTTAACCGTGATATATCGAATCGCACTGCAATAATAATTTTAATTTCGGGAAGCATACTATTCACCACATTATGTCCAAATCTGCGCTATATGGAGCTTCTACTACAACTTTTTTTTCGTGATTTAAGATTGTTGTTTGATTATTTTGTCATTCATACTTATATTCATACAAAAAATGCGTGCTCTAACGCTACAGATATCGCTTGTTTAAATCCGTAAAAGTTTGTGGGAAAACTGATTAGTATTAATTGATTAAATTTATCAACAATGATTTTATGTGTTAAATTACATATTTATTGATTATAAAGGGAGTCCCAAAATTCAAGCAAGATTTGAATTTTGCTCCATTTGTGCGATAAAGTGTTGGCAACGAAAAAAAGACAGCGTGACAGATGACAGTCTAAGGTTACTAAAAATGGAGCGCTACACGAAAGAACAACTCGTTTTCATTGTTGAGCAATATTTTAAAAATAATGAAGGTTTGCTATCGCGGCATGATAATCCAGTTTTTTGTGCCTAAATCGCAAGATATAGATGTGGACGACATGTGGTTTCAACAAGACGGTGCCACATGCCATACAGCCCGAGAAACAATTCAATTACTGCATGAGTCATTTCCTGGTTGTGTAATTTCCCGTTTTGGTGATCAAAATTGGCCGCCCAGATCATGCGAGTTAACGCCGTTGGACTTTTTTCTTTGGGGTTTTTTGAAGTCTAAGGTTTATGCCAACAAGCCCACGACCACCGATGCCTTGAAGGAGGAAATTGAGCGCTGTATCAGCGAAATTCAGCCACATTTATGCAAAACGGTTATGGAAAATTACAACAAAAGAGTGCGTATGTGCCAGCAAAGCCGTGGAGGCCATTTACCCGATATACTATTCCATACATAACCTTATACTGTATACTTTATGAATCAATAAAAAATTTACAATTTTTAATTATAAACCTGTGTTTTCTTTCAAAATTATTTCTTACGTGAAATTTGGGACACCCTATATATCATACTATGTTTTCGTCATCGTCCTGAAGAAGGAGGTTTTCGCTTCCAAAAGTGATTACCACTTTTTATTAATTAAGTACTGTATTTATCGAAGTTGCATATATTATTATGGACTTATATAGAATTATGCAATAGAATAAAAGAGCTATTACGAGTATTACTGTTTATTTTTTCGTTTTCAGTGGGAGTGGCGATTCTGTTCACTTTTGGATTTTTCCTAATTTATTTTAGTTTCTCCGGCGTTTACACCTCTCCGGCCCTTTTAATCGAGGGACCAAAGAGAAATTCCGGTCACGTTTTAATGTACTTTTATTGACGGTCTCGAAACATCTACTTTTCGTACTTTTTCGTACTTTTATTCTTGTTTTTGAAATTCTCGGCATGCGATTGAATTAGATGTGTTGATTTTAAAAGTTTGCTAATAAACATTAATAATAACTTCATAATTAGTCAAATATTATAATTAATAAAAAGAGTTTGCTTACTAGCCCGTAAATTGCAACGAAGACATTCTGTCCACACTATTTAAAAGATGGAGTATCTAAAATTATAACTTAAGACTAAAATATAAAATTTTTAAAGACATTTTCATTATTAGAGAAATTCCTTTAGTGCAAAGTCAAATATTTTTAAAAGCCTTCATTTTTTCCTGTTAATGGCTTTTAAAACTCATAATCATTCTGATAATGACAAAATTAATCGGTGTTCATTATTTTGCAAATAGAAATGTATCATAGAAATATGAAAAACCACAGCAAGCGTTTCAAAAAGCAGTAAATTGCTAAAATATGTGTTTATTATAAACATCAGCATTTTATAAATATGCATGATCTCATGTCAAGAACAAGTGCTACAACATGCCTAACTCTATATTAATTGCATATTCTCTAGTATATAACGCTAAAAATGTTCTAATTACATAATACTCTGTTCGTAAAATATCTTCAGCGTTCAAAAATATCTTTACAAAAGCTTTGGACGATGAATAAACGGCAAAAAAGGAACACGAGACATCTCGCAATTTTTTAGGTCAAAACATTTCTCCGCCGTGCTTTGTAACAGATACATTTCTTTTAATCCACTATAATTTCCCATAATTATGACACCATAAAAGCGTTTTCTAAAATTCTTAGGAAAAAGAAAGGAAGATCGATAAAACAAACGAAATTGCTTGAAAAATGGGATCGGTACAGCAGTCTTTAAAGTTTAAACATATTACATTTTTAATATTAAAGTTTTTCAAAAATAAATTGACATCCGCCGCTGCCTAAAGTTCGTTCTTTGCTGCTTTTTACACCGTTAAAGCGAAAAGTTATGGCAAGAATATGTTTCGAATATTTTTGTAGTTTTATTTTTGTTTGTATATTATTGAAGTATTTTTGATAATTTTTCTCCGAATGTATGATTTTCAAAACATTTGATAACTGCTTAAAATAATCTGTATTTGTAAGTCGCTGATCAATGCTAGCTTCATTTGCACGTTCAATTCTCGAATACAACCAGAGTAGGTCTTGTTTAATTGGTTTTTCCATGAAATGTAAGGTGTTTGCATATCCAGATAAATCATTCTCACTGGTTTAACTCCAGTAAACAGTAGGCATTTTTGACACAATATGATTATCGGCAAATTGCCGTCATATTCAGGAATGACGAGAAAATGAAAAAAAAAACATAAAAAACAAACAAACAAACAAAAATATATCCACAGGATTCTAGTACCTCCGTTATGCTTGTTCAAAATTCCCTCGATCAGAAACAATTCAAGAAATAGTATTACCGCTTACTTTGAAAATCACTTTGGGTGGAATTTTTGACAGATATCTATTGCTTTCCGCATACTCTTTTCGTTCGATCCCTACTAATTCAGCAAGGGTATGTCCTTTCGTCAACCTCGTATGTCTTTTTGCCGAGTTTGTTATCTTAACTTCTTAAATTATTCATTAGGGGTGCTGAAATGGCGTTTATTCGATTGGATATGATCCCTTTACTATAGACCAAACGTGTACAGTCATGGACCTTTCCTTACAGAATGTTTGGGGTATTTAAGAATTTTCCTAGGAACCTTGTATATATATTTGAGGGGGGGGGGGTAAGCGTCGAGGTTTCACACACTTAGTGACAATGAATTAAAAAAAGAGTTACTTACTTGTCATCTTTATCGGCTTAAGTTGTGCCTGGGTAAGAAAAATTCCTTTTCTAACTCCATGCAACCACCCTCTAGGCAGGCTAGGAGTCCGTTATCATCAGCTGTTTTTAACCCATTTTAATTTCGAGTTATTCAATTCCAGTTGTGAAAAGTGAAGAAAATTCTGCCAAGTCAATTCTAAGTCATCAAACTTTTAAACAATTTACAGAAACGTTAAAGAGTATCTATCGTATCTACAGATAACCTTGTATGAAGGCGTAATTTTTGACGTAAAATCGATTTAAGATAACAAAAATGATACGCTGTCTCATATCAGAAAAAGTCCAACGTTCGTGCTAAAGTAATCAATGTTGGAGAAGTCATACAGATATTTGCATTCATATCTTTGATGAAATTTGAAAATGATAAAATTTGAATAAATTTAAAGACGACGGTCTTAGAGGTTCTTTGTAGTATATAGTTATTTTACTTCAGGTATATAGCTAGTATTTTAACTGCGGTTGCTGATATCAGTTATTCTATGCTGGATGAGTACAAAATAAGCGTGAAACAGGTCCATAAATGCTGTCACCTTTTTTATTTCCATTCAGACAGTCCAACAAAGTCTACTTTGACGATAAGAGCTTGCAATTCCGCCTCTATTAGCTCAACGATAGAGCGTCAGCTGGCCAGTATGAAGGTCCGTGGTTCAATTCCAGGTTGAGGCAGCAAGGTTCTTTGCGATGGCGTCCAAAAATTTTACCCTGTAGGTTAGTGCAAAGACGTCGGAAGTCTGAAATTGACTCTACGTACGACTAGCACGGATTCGGTGAACTCTGGTATATTTGGTATATTGAGCGTCTATTTTAAAAGCGGGAGGTTAACGACTAGTAAAAAGCTAACCTGGAGGATAAAAATAGCATCAGGAGGTTAACCTGAGGTAAAAATAGCAGGAAGTGGTCAGTTAGATTGTCAGTTGCACGCTAATCTAACATTAGAGGGGTGTAGAGTCAATATCGATAATAAGAGCTTGCTATTCCGTCTCAGTAGCGCAACAGTATAGCATCGGCTGAGCAGTACGAAGATCCGTGGTTCGATTTCCGGTTGGGGCAGCAAGGTTCTTTGTAATCTACTCAAAAGTGTTGTTGTTGAGACCCAGACCGTCCGACCTACCAGAAAGGTGTAGAAGACCCAGACCGTCCGACTCATCTAGAGGACTTGAGCAACTATTTGGACGGCCGGTGCCAGAAAAGTGTAAGGTAACTGTTTGGACGGCCGGGAGGTGCCACTCAATTTGACCGGAACCCAGTGGGGGAGGCATCCACAGGGACCGTACCCTCCTTCCCCTACCACCAACCTCTCGGAAGGACTTACGGACCCACTTGTTTAACGCGATCGTACTCAGCGTGAACACGGCGGCAGTTTTGGCAGTGTCGGGAATCGAACCCGGGCCTACCGAGTGCAATTCCCGCGCGCTAACCACTGGGCTACCGCGCCCTCTACTCAAAGGTGTCGAAAGCCCAGACCACCCGACTCGTCCGGGACTACTCAAAGGTGTTGTTGTTGTTGTTGAAACCCAGACCGTCCGACCTACCAGAAAGGTGTAAGGTAACTGTTTGGACGGTCGGGAAGTGCCACCCAATTTAGACCGGAACCCAGTGGGGAAGGCATCCACAGGGACCGTACCCTCCTTCCCCTACCAGCTACTCAAAGGTGTTGAAGTATCTCTTTAGATGACAGGGAGAGTGCCACCCTATTTCGACCGTAACCCGATGTGGGTGGTAACCGCAGGGACGGTGCCCTTCTTTTTTAAACCATCACTTCTCGGAAGGGACTACTGTACCTACAGATTGCCCTTACTCCGCTTAGCATCGAGGATAGTTCATGTGGCGTCAAGGATAAAACCCGGATTACCGCGTGCGATCCTCTCTCCTAAACACTGGGATATCATGTCTCATTGATGCTCTTATCTACAATGAAAGTACATTTCAATTTTACGGAACACCCGGTACAGGCCAGTTCTGTGACTGTGAACGGCTATTGCAGCAGCGTGTAACCTAAGTTTCATTTTGAAAAAATTTGAAGAGTGTTATATGACAGGACTGAGTTTGTCAGTTCCCTTGATGTTTGCAAAATTGCGTTTAAAGTAAGTTTCATTTTGTGTCTGCGTAGAAAGCTTGAATTTGTCAGTTCTCTAGAGGTTTGCAAAATTGCATTCATAGTAAGTTTTCTTTTCGTGTCTATGTGGAAGAACTGAATTTGTCAGTTCCCCAGACGTTTGCAAAATTGAGTCTATAGCAAGATTTCTTTTCGTGTGTACGCGAAATGTCTAAATTCGCCAGTTCCCTAGAGGTTTGCAAAATTACTTGTGTGGCAAATTTTTTTCTGGTGTCTACTCGGAAAAACTGAATATGTCAGTTCCTTAGAGGCTTGCAAAATTGCGTCTAAAGCAAGTTATCTTTTCGTGTCTACGCAGAAGGATTGAATTTGTCTATTCTCCAGAGTAGTGGTTCTCAACGTGTGGTATGCGTACCCCTTGGAGGTACGCGGTGAAAATTTTGGGGATACAGCGTAAGCAATGGCAATCATCTCACTGATTACCCAGTAAAATGCTTATAATTTTAAAATATTTTTTTTAATTGTTCATGTACTTTTTTGTGTCTATCGATACATTCAATTTATGAATACATATAATATATATATGTGTGTGTGTTTTATTTTATTCCCATTATTATACTATAACTATATTTTTATCTATCTATACAAGGGGTGCGCCAGTTACATCCACGTTTTCAGTAGGTACGAGAAGCATACATTTTTTCCGAAAACCAGCAATGACATCACCAGAACCGGAAGTGAAAATCCTTAATGAACTTCCTATCGCCTCAAGAACTTGATACTGAATCTATATTAGTCATCATGGAAGATGTATCTTTAGTCAATCTTGAGAAATAGATGTTTCAAGAAAAGTTTTTGAATTGGTTGAAAAAACAGGAAGTAAAATCCTTAGCAAACCCTACTGCCTCCTCTAGAATTTGATGCTGAATCGATATCAGTCATTATCTAAGCTTTGTCTTGAGCCAATCTTAAAAATAGATGTTGCAAGGAAATTTTTTGAATGCGGTTATCCTTTGAATGTGAATATCTCCTTGTGGATATCCGGAAGAGAATATCCTTATTAATCCTCCCACCTCTCTGAAATTTGATGTTGAATCCATAACTGTCAATATATATGCTCTATCTATATTTGAAATATATATGTTTCGAGAAAAATGTAAATTTTTGAATCGGAAGTGATATCTGCAAAACCGAAAATGAAATTCTCCAGTGAGACACACCTTTTGAATTTTGATGCTGAATCCATATCTGCCACTTCTAAACTCTATCTATAACCTATCCTGAGAAATGCATGTTTCAAGGAGAGTTTTTTTTATCGAAAGTGAACATTTTTAGGGAAACAAGCTACTTCTTTATAATTTGATGTTAAATACATATCAGTTGTCCTATAATTTAAACTATATCTATAGCCAATCTGGAGAAATAGATGTTTCAAGTAAAATGAAAAATTTTGAACCGGAAATGAAAAAAAAACAGGAAGTAAACCCCCTCCATGCCATTTTCCTTCAATATTTGATGCTGAATCCAAATCAGTCATCATTTGAGCTCCATCTATAGTAGATTTCCAGAAATAGATGTTTCAAGAAAAATTTTTTCGCAACAATAGTATGGCAGTATTTTTTATGCTAATAATTCAAAAGAAAAAAGAAACTGAACATTTTATCGGAATCAAGATATTATTAGACTGAAAAAATCGCTGTAATAGATAAAAGCGGAGAGAGTATATATATTCATACGTGTGAACAATATTACTTTTTGCTTTTGAAATAGTATTTTTTCCTGCAGTCTAATTTCTAAGAAAAATAAAGATGTACAAATTGAAATTTTTCAGATTCGCTTCGTGGAAAATTATTTCTCGATCCAATGGCGTTAAAATAAAAAATAAAAAAGTTTTTGTTCGTTGTATTTCGTCCAAAAGTAAGAAAGAGCTTAAAGAAGTAAAATCAAAATCAGAAAGGATGAAGCAAATCAACAAATTAGCACTTCTGCCAAGGCAAGATCGATGTGCTGCTCTAAAGTGCTGTGATTCTTCTGGAAAATCATTCACGAATAAATCCGCTTTTTTTCAGGATTGTAGTTAACAATATTTTATATTCTGTAATACTTCATGCTCTATGCGTGGTTGTTAAGTAATGACAAATTTAGTATCCATGTTGTAAGGATTATTTTAACTCTGATATACTCTTTTATTTTATTGATGGCAAAAATGTTGTTATATTAGTGATTTTGCAAAAAAAATTCCTTGAAATTCGTATTTCTCAGGATCTGCAATAGATTTACTTTGGTCTCTTTTTCCCTTTCCAGTTCAAATTTTTTAAGTTTTATTGAAATATCTATTTCTCAGGTTTGGCTATGTATAGAACCTCGATGATAACTGATATAGATTTAAATCAAATTCTAAAGGAGGTAGAGTGGTTCACTAAGAATTTTCATTTCCTCACTTCAGGTTTTTCTTCCATTTATCATTTGTACAAGGGGACCTGTATCCTGTACAACGGGAAAGCGTAGTATTTGACGAACTCTGTACATGTCCGTTTTCCATGCTTTTACCCCGGTCGTCAAGAATGGGTTAATGTATGTGTTTTTGATTATTTTCTAATTAAAGTTTCCCAATTTTGAGCAGAAGAAGTAAGTTCTCCTGGTTGTAGAATAGACTCCAAAGTACGTGGAGACAAAATCAAACTGATAGGTAAAATAAGCGCGTATACATAGGAATATTCCTCATTGTTTGAGTTATAATTTGCATTGCTCTGATAATTTATTTCTGCAAAATTAACAGTTTAAATAAATAGTATTTAATTCAATATGAGCCTTTCGTCATAGAAATACATGCAACTTGGTGGGACTTCACTTCAGCGCCTCTGAACTATTATCTCAAATTATTTTCGAGTTTCGCAAACATGAAGTTTTAAGTCTTTCCTTTTACCTACATGCCACCATGATGAAACCAGAAACTCTTCCAAGGTATGCTATGAAAGCTCTGTTAAATTGTGAAAAGGATATTTTTCCTAACATTCACACTCTTCTTGTGATACTGGCTATTTACAGCACCCGTTGAGAGAGCATTTTCGGCGCTGAAACGTATCAAGACATATTTACGAAACAGCACTGGCCAAGAGCGTTTAAATGGCTTTACTTTGATGTCAATACACAGGGAAATTATAGTCTCTGATGAAGAAATAATTAATGTATTTTCGAAAGGCAATAGGCGTCTCAATTTGTAACATGTATAAATTATTTTTGTGTTTGACTTTAAATAAATTACGAATCATCGATTAGATGCTTATAAAATATTATTTCATTGTTACCTTCAAATCAATTAATTGCTTTAATTATAATATTCATGTGCAAATATTAAGATAATTTACTATTTTAAAATTAAATAGATAAATCAACTAATTAGTATAATTTATAATATTTTGTAATTAGATAATTAATGATTTAGTGAGGATTATTTAGTATGATAGTCTTTTTGACAAAACTGCCTGCGCCACCCCCGAAACCGAATCCTGGCTTCGCCACTGTCGTTTCCTAAGGTGAACATTTTGTATTTTGTGTATAATAAAGTCTTTTATTCTGCCGCATTGCCTAAATGTTCCATTTCTGGGGAGTGAGGGCAGTTAGATTGTATACACTGGTTTTTAGGGTTGCTTTCCATCTTTTGCGAGGAAACAACAATGATTAGTACTAATTTTACAACGCTCTACAACTTTGTAATTAACTTCACCCTATCTCTACAATCTCTAACAGGATGCTAGCTGTCTCTTGTACCCCTCAAAATGGGGTCAGTCCCCCTAAAGTTATCTTATTGTGAAGTGCCATTGGGGTTTCTTATGCACATACATAGAAAATATATGATAACTCTGATACTTTTTCAGTTATTGACCTGGCCCACGATTTTTCTTGAGACACTGTATGTTTCGGAAGTACGAAATAATCCAAATTGTTACAAAAAGAAGCAAAAAGTTTAGAAAGCTTCATATAAAACAGTATATAACACTATAATAAGAATGCGAATTTGTTTCGAAGGCAAAAAACAGGAAAGTCGGCATGGAGATAAAGGGAAACCTGCATAAAAGTATACGATAACACTAATACTTCTCAAGTTGTTGGTCTGGTCCGTGACTTTCTTTATCACTCTGTATACCTTTCAAAAAGTTGATGCAAAATTCATCCCTTCTTAATCCCTTAAAAGTAATTCAAAGAGAAATCTTTGAATTACAAAAAAACTTTGAAAAAAAAGACTTCCTTTGGTTCCCAGACAAGCCGAATAAATTGTCCGATACCTTAAAATATTACCATATATCATACGCACATACTATTTATACCTATTTATCCGCACATACTATTTATACCGTAGCATTGCTTATATAAGTAATGATGCCTAACAACGTGCTTTCAATGGAAGTTTTCATATTTGTTGTGTTTTTAAATCTCAATTCCCATATCATTCTGGCCTTTCTGTCACTATTATGAAAGCTAATATCAGGAACAGATGACAGGATAATGATGCTTTGAAAAATTACGCGCCTTTTTTCTCGTAAGTTTATCTTTGTTAAAAATTTAAACTGCTTAAGTAAATATTATTTTATAATGTAAGAAAAATCGATGGATAATGTTAATTCCTTAAAAATGTGTATAAACTAAATTAAAACACAGAACTTGGACTCAAACATTAATAAATTATGAGAAAATAAAAACAAATTTTTTAATGTCCTTCCATACACAACAGTGGAAAATTAATTTTAATCACATACGCACGAAATTGAACCAAATTGAGGGTGTGGAGAGATTCAATTAAAAAACAATACTGTATAAATACATCTTTGATTTTCCAAACTTGATATTATGCAAAATTGTTCAAAGGAAATGAGTAAAATGCATCAGGGAATTTTTCTGTCGATTGATTGAATTTGTAAATACCGGAAGCTTTCTTCTTCCACAATGATTAATTTAAAATTAAAGTTCTTCGTTAGTAACAGAATAAGCAGTTAATTAAAAGTATAAAGTAAAAAAACATCTTCCCTATTTAGAATAAAAAGACAAAGCAGCCACGCCTGTCAATACAAAAAGGCGTGTGTCTTAAAGGACATGCCAGGAATGGCAATATGGTGTCTTGCTTTTATTGGTGTTTACTGGTGTGATTGCTATATTTTTCTTATCCTTTAAAAAAGGTGTTTTTTGCCTCCAAAACTGATTGGTACATTCAATCAACTTTGTTTTTCTGTTACTAACTATTTTAGTTTCAGAGTATTTGTTGAAGCATACGGGCTAAGCGAATGAAACAGTTTGAGCGAATTTTTGCATTAAATGAATAGTCATATTATATGTAATTTACTGTTTAGAAACGACCAACGTCATTTATAAGATACTAATTTGCACCGTTCTGGAGATATTGTACCATTACTTTTTGCTAAAACATAAACAAATCATAAAATAATAAATATTCTTGCTAATATCAAGTGCGTAGATATTTCACACGTAATTTTCGCTGCAAAATAATTGACAATATTGCTTACGAATTACTGTGATTCTTTTCCGAGATATTATAATTAATTTTCCTTCAATGAGCACAATATTTCCCAAAACAATAAAACGATATATATCCAGAACAAAATTGTTAACGATTTTTTAAATTATCAATAAAATGAAGCTGGGCCGCTCATGCAAATTATTGGTCTTCTTAAAAACATTTATCACGGGCCACCCTTTATTACTTTCTTTCCTTATATACATAGTATAATGTATAAGGAAAGTATTGTGACGGGGTCGAAAATTCGAATTCAAGTTTTCGACGGAATAGCACGTTTCAAGCATCCCTGAACACGAATCAAACGTTTTCGAGGTGATGTCTGTGTGTGCGTGTAAGTGTGTGCGTGTGCGTGCGTGCGTGCGTGCGTGCGTGTGTGTACGTGCGTGCGTGCGCGCTCGGTCGTGGTATGTGTGCGCGTGTGGAGACGATATCTCATGAACGAATGGAGCGATTCGAACGAAATGTGGAGCAAAAATTGCAATCCGGGAATACTGGAAGCCTGTTGTTTTTAAACGCAACAAGTGTTCAGAACCACCAAATTTTCGAGTACAATTTTGAAAAAATCTTTAAAAATACAAAACCTTTAATGAAGTTACGCAAATAATCATTTCTTATGTAATTTTTCATTAGAAAAGGATTGACATAAAGTTTAGAATGCTAGCATGAATAGTTCTCGAGATATTGCACATTTTTTTTTTATTTTCCCCTTTCTTTATGAATTTTTAATGTCTTTTCCTTCTTCAAAAGAAAATTATTGGGGCTCCGTCCCCTACTTGAGTGGTGTCAGTCACCCCCCCCCCCCCATCACCACCACCACCACCTACCGGCGACCCTGAAATGAAGTCCTTTGATATTAAAGAAGATAGAATCATAATTAGTTTCTAATATTCGTCATTTAAGTTGCAAAATGAAAATTTGTTTTAGTTTGTAAGAAAATTCATATATTAGACGCATCAGATTTTTTATTATTACTGTAAATAGCTCAGAACATAGGATAAGTATTGTTTTAATAAAATCAATTCCAGGGTTTATTTCTTCAATTAAGTGAATTTAATTAATTATTTCGACAAATTTCATAACTCATTCATAAACTTATTTATTTTATGAAATTGTTTAAAATACTTATTTCTTTAATGAAATGAATTGTAATATTTATTTCTTCTTTTAAAGGATTTAAAATGCTTATTTCTTCATTTAAAGAATCAATAATGCTTATTTCTTCAATAATAAAAGCGTTTTAAAAGTGTTTTATATCATTCTGAAAAATATTAGCAAACAAGTTAAAATTGTAGATAATATTTTATAATCGCGTAAGGTAAGTTTATCTTCAAAATAAACTTTTCTAAACTATACTGTTAAAATAAGCAATGCAAACTAAAAAGAATCAGTTTGAAATTATCGTGAAAAACAATTGTGATAGTATTAGATTGTATCACTTTCAAAATTATTAGTCAAAACGATATTTTTACAGCTTTGCTTTGCATACAGATGGTGCAATCCACAAATAAACCAATTCCTTTAAGCTAATCTTCATTGTGCGCCTCCATAGGAAGTGACTTTTGGATAAAATGACACAAATTTCCTGTGACACATTATTCTCCGGATAGCTGCTCTAATTCTACCTAATTCGACTTCTATCACATTCTCTGTTAAAAGACCGTTTTCGCGGAGCTGTATCTTATAGTAGGGTACAATAAAGATGTGCCAAGTGAACTGTGTTCACTTGTGTTGTATATGGGAATTTAAACTGTTTATAAGTCTGCCAGGAGATGTTTTTTACTCGCATAATGCATCTAATTCAGGTTACAAAATATGTGTTCAGTGTTTCATTTTCCGCATTCTTGAAAATGTTAAGTCATAAGATTAAATACTCATCTCTGTCAAATTTATGAACGAATTCATTGCAGTACTCAATTTTATTTTCCATACACTATATAGTATATATAATTGGAAAGTATTATGGGTGCCAAAAATCCAACCCTCTGTTTTACGAATCAGCTATTTTGTGAACGACGCCTGTGCGTTTGTGAATCCTTACAGACATTTCTCGAACAAATTCTCGCGTGCAAATTTCTCTTGAACAGATAAATTAAATCGGATGAAATTTGGTACGATTATTGCAACCCATCAACGTCTTTTAATTTTAAAAGTGAACGGAACAGGGATAGGCTTTGAATATTTGTTTTCAAAAATCGAAAAAACGTTATAAAAGTTGAATTAGGTCTGAAATTAAGTATTTATATGAGATTTTTCATTAAAAAGCTAATGTTACCATTTAAAGAAATCTAACGTGCACCGTACTCGAAATATTTTGCGTTTTGAATATTTTTATGGACAGCAACTTGATTAACTGTAATCACTTCCCTGTATTGCGGTCGGAACTAGAACCATTTTGCCGTCATATGGCGTTGCTTCCGCAGTACGGAGAGCTAAACACATTACACCCTTTACGGACATTACAGCATCCATGCCCGCAGGTGTAATTCGAACCACCCACGAAGTCGAGGGGACAAGTGCAACGCTTGCCTAATACCTGTCGGCTACCGGGACTGTGCGTCTGAAATCTAAAATAGGAAAAAATTACCTCTTTAAAATATGATCTTTATTGCCAAATGAGTGCATTCATTGCAAGTACTTTTAACCAGAAATAAATTAATAATATTATTTTGGAGTTGTTTGAAAGTCTTCCAGATATATTGGAAATTTCACTTTTGCACATGGAGCACTATATAAGACGAACAAATAAAACAATTCGAATGATACTTGGTATGATTATTGCAATTAATGCACGTCTAAAGTCTATTAATGTTTAAAAGGCTGGACCTAGGAGAAGGCCTTCAAATTTCGAACACTGTGACAGGGATAGCCTATATAGTTATGACAGGAGGAATGCACACGAAAGACCCGTGTTCAAGCCTCTCCGATAAACCGCCCCTGGCAAATCACGGGCGTAAACCCTTAGGTCGTCCCTACAAATGGAAATTATTCTGTTCAATCCTTTACGACGCCCAAAAATTTTCCCTTGTCTACGCGGAGTATGGACACTATAAAACTGTAGGTCCGAAAGTTCATCCGAAAGGTGATGTGTTAGTAGAGGGATGGTACGGTTCCTGAGGTTGGTACGGGATGGTACGGTTCCGGTATAAATTAGGTGTCTCAAGAGCGTCATCTGATCTGTCTTCTGTGGTGGGCCGGGGAAACGTGTTCTGACGGTAAAATAGTTCGCGCTTAGGCTGCTAAATAGACGAATGGCTAAATAATCAGGTGACTGATCTTAAGAAGAAAAGCAAAAATCGAAAAATCGAACACTTTTTCCGAAAATCGAAATAAATTTATAAAACGTATATCTAAATTTGTTGCAAAAATAATTATATTACATGTAATTTTTTATTTAAAAGTAAATATAGGACAGTGACATGTTCCGCGCTGTAAATATTATTTTTTTTTAAATTTAGTAAAAGACAGAGTGTGTTAAATTGTCAACTAAACCATAATGGTAGCCATTATCCAGAATAAGTATTCTCAAACATTCCATGTGCGATTCTTTGTATAATTTCTTAAAAAAATTTTATACGCAAAATCTGATTATATAATGCTTTTAAATACTATTTTATGTAAGCATGAGCTAAAATAGTGAATTTTACATGTTGTAAATAAGTAGTTTTTCTTTTTAATCAATATATCTAAAATATGTCTCTAGTACTATCAATCTTAATATTTATATCTAAAAAACTTTATATATATATAACTATATATACACACACACACACACACACATATATATATATATATATATATATAAATATAAATTATTAAATCCAAAGTTAGAATGTATGTAGTAACTCATAATACACTATTCCAAAATTTTCTACAAATACAAAGAAATAAAGACAAAAAGAGGAAATAATAAAGCATAATGCAAGTCATAAGGACAAAGACAATCAACAAATTTCAAAAATGAGGAATGCAAATAAGAAAACAAAAAAATCAAGCAAAAAAGCTTGCACATGGAGGAGATTTAGGCTTACGAGATTAGGCTTACGAAAAGTTCATTTCGAAAAAATTCTCGTCGGGTCCAAATATCCTTTCGAAATGAACACAAAAATGCTTGTTTCTGAAACACAAGATAGATTTTATCTATAAACTTGTGTTATATGGACGACAAGCATATAGATTGGAACAATAAAGGAAACATAAATACATCAAAACGCACCTCTTCAGCGCAACCATGACGATCAAAATATGACTGGATCAATGTTGCCATATGCCAAAATGAAAAGATGTGATTTGCTGTTGCCAAAGAGAGTAATAAAAACTGTACTGCGCAAAAGCAATAAAATGAGTTATTCAACTGTTAAAGCTTCGAGATAAAAAGATGAAAATATAATTGCAGGAGAATGAAGAAATACGGCTAAAATAAGATAAGGGGAGAATATGAGAATTTTAGGCTAATCGAAACTTATTAACTATACTATTGACTAAATATGCAGGATATTGATACATTTTATATATATATATAAATAAGAAAATGCAAACACAGCAAAAATGAGAAAAGGCAATAATAATTAGCTCCAGATAAAAGATCAAGACATGGAGAACAATCAGTTGAAACTACATAAAAATGGCGGTTAGTTCGAAATCGCATTCTCGCCAGGACAGCCATACAATTCGAATTAAAACTAAACGATTAGCCAGTTTCTGACAATGACGATAGTATTTTACTATAGACACCATTGGAACTGCCTACTGTCTAATGGAAGGTGAAATAATAACATCTGAAAGAATTAACAAGAAAGATCAATCATGCTTAATGCATTGATTATGAAACACTTTCCAACTTCAATGCAATTTTATTTAAACATGTCTAAAATTCAATACATTCCTCGGTGATATTTTAAAACTTATCACAATACTACATCAATTTATTATATTTAAAAACTTAAACCTTCGTCGAAAAAAATGAACTTCATTCAAATGATGGCATTGAAATATAAATTGCCTGGTTTAATCATCTCTAAAATATTGATACATTCCTCGGTAATAATTTTAGGATTATCATAATACTACGATAACTTATTATATTTGAAAACTTCATCGAAAACAACTGAAATTCATTCAAATGACGTCATAGAAAAAATAACACGCCTGGCTCTCTCTATAAAAGCAGCATTTCATTCATAAATAATTCCCCATTCATGTCATTCATCACAATACTATAATAATTTAATTTATTTAAAAATTAAGACCATGGTGTAAGGCTTCATCGAAAAAAATCGTCCTTCTCTTTGTAAAATCAATGAATATTTGATTCATATCAGCTATGCAGACTCCATGAACTAAATGGTTTTGTGTTAAAGAAATACAGCAATTCTAATACAGCTCATTCTACATATTTTGCTGTTTACATTTTACATAGGTGAAAAATAGGCTTCGTTGTAGAAATAATCAAATTTGGATGAGTATTTAAACTCAAATATATTGTAATTGCGTTGTTTCAGTATGTAGATGCACAGAATTTAAGCAAAAATAAAGTGGTTTTAGGACGGATACAACACTCAATATGAATTTAAAAGAACTTTAAAAATCACGATTTTGAGACAAGATGGATGCCATATATCATTTTCAAGTGGGTCACGTGATCTTTTCATATCATGGTCACGTGATCGCTTCCTATAAGAGGTGTTATTATTATTTTAATTTTTATTTAAAAAACTACTGAATATATTTCGCTGAATTTTTTTATATATATTTTATGGAACAGTTTGAATATTACCTAAAATTTTCGAAGCAATTTGTGAATTTTAAATCCGCTTAAAAAATGTTTGAAAAATTGGGTCCCATACGGCTCAATGTATTTCATTTTTTCAACCCGGGTTCAATCCAAAACTAATTGGGTGATATTATTCATTTATATTTCCATAGGTTCTACAGACAGTCTGAACAACATACTAAAATTTCATTTTGATTAAGTCATTTTTACGGCAGTTATCGTGTTAACGGACAGATAGACAGACAGACAGAATGAATAAAGTCATAAACACTTTTCAACTTTGTTGTAAAGTGTTAAAAACCATAAATATAAAAAACAGAAATATAAACTTACAGGTACAGTCACCACGTGTGAGTCGAAATGCTTACAGCGGAGAATTCTACTCCTAATCGTTAAAGCGAATGGAAACCGAAATGATCATAATATTTGAACTTGAACGTAAACATTCTTTTGAATGATGACTTTCAAAAATAGTAATCAGTATAGGACTCAGGACAAGTGGGAAGTAGTCTTTCAAATATAGTAATTATATATATTAGGTTTTTCGAGTTACAGCTTCTCACTTTTATTTCATTGGACTTTCAAACTATTATATATATATATATATACTCGTATATATACTAAAAATGACAAAAATTAATTAAAATTATTTTTGAAATACCCTTAGCAAACCAATTTTTCTATTCATTTTATATATATATATATATATATATATATATATATATATATATATATCACCGTAAATCAATATAAGGTTAAAAATGGGGAGAAAATGAATAGAAAAATTGGTTTGCTAAAGGTATTTCATAAATAATTTTAATTCATTTTTGTCATTTTTTGTTAAAAAAATTTTGAATTTAATCGCCGTCTTCTTATTTTATTTGTAAAATCTACGATAAATTTAGTATATGTACAAAAAAATTATGTCCATTTAATGAAGCATTAAGAAGTTGGATTTCAACGTCCACTGTACCCTTAATGTAGCTCTCTATAGCAGAAAAAAAATCTTTTTACGTCGAACGCCTAAGTATCCTTTCTCATCGCTCATAAATGCAATGTGACGAGCCCCCACCTCATGATATCGATCATATTTCTGTCTTTTGGAGATCTATATTTAAATCTCATTAACGCTTTGAATTTCCCCTGAATTTGTCATCTTCTTGAAAATTACCCCACATTTTGAAATGAGAAATGGTAAAGATTCTCCTTTCGAAGAAATGATTCAGTTAAAAAGACACTTTATCATTGCTGCCGTGTCAATTTTTGTGTGGCTGTGAAACGGAACAGAAATTTTCTCGAACTTTTTTTGCTTGTTTTGATTTAACCTTTTTTACTAATTTCGTAATTTTATATTACATTTGACTGATTTATTTTGCTAAACATTTTCCCGCTTGCAAACTGAGTTTTTTAAGAATGCGCATCCATCCGTAACTTTAAAGTAATTTTTATGCGGGCAGCACATGACTATCCCTGGAAACTCAAATTCATTTTCTCTTTCTTTCCTTTATAATGCATTAAACTGAAATTAATTGTCCAAAATAACGTGGATAATTAACAGAAATCACACCAAAAAATTATGTTGCTATAAATGCTGCAAGTGATAGTATTTTAATGAATTTTCAAAATTTGATTATCATAATTTATAAAATAATTTAAATTATAATTATTAATTATGAGAGGCAATGCAATAGCAAAATAATTCGGTTACATTCTGTTATAAAAGATGGTGTTGAAATGTCAAAGCTTCCAAAGATGATATTTGAAGTGTATGATAAATAATGTTAAACAAAATGACATTAGCAAAATATTTTAGTACTAGGCATTAAAATGTTAAGTACAATGATAGTTGAAAATTTGTTGTTGTTACTGATGACCTCCTGTTTTGGTGGAGCCGAGTCAGAACCAGTGACGCAGGAAGCATGAAAGAACGAAGAAAGACACAAGACGAGAGAACAAAGTTTATTACAAGAACGCGTCACTGACGAAGGTCGGAAGGGGTGCAGCTTCACATTTAGACGAGGACCCAAAAGGCGGAAGACTGACTTTATCTTCGATAAACATGCATGCCTTATTCGGGATTCGAACCCAAGCCCACAAGACAGCAGCCGAAGACGCTATCAACTTCACCGCCTGGACGGCGTTGAAAATTTAAAAAGTATATGCATTTGATAATCTGTGAAAGTACAAAGTACTATAAAGAAAGCATAATATTAGCCAATCAGCAATTTTATGGTGATAGAAAATTATTTCATATGTTGTAAAAAGTATTCGGTGAAATTATTTTCATTTCAGATTATTTTAGACTGCAGTTCCAGCGAATTTTTATATTTAATAAGCTTTTTACTTTTGAGTTGGACTTAATTTTCTTCTGCTTATCTGTCTGTCTGTTTTCTGTGTACGACGATAACTCTTTTTAATTTCGATATATGTAGAGTTGGGATTTGACTTAATCTGTACGTATCCTTGTATAAAGGTTTTCATCACCCAATGCAACAATCAACTTCGAATGTCAAACGGCAGGCGACCGTAACTTTTGATTCCTAGTCATGATGGACAAAGACAATTGTGTCATTGTAAATGCAAGATTAAGTAAATTGTATCGTTTGTAAATGTAAAAGAATAAAATTTACATCAGGATATTAACTTGATTCAGTCTCCTTTTCTGAAATTGATCTTTTAGTTTAAGATATGTATCACTTAGATTAGTTTTCTAATTTTTTTTTTATAATACATTAGAAAGAATTACTATGAACATGAAAATACATCCATCATATTTTCCTTAAGCTACTTTTCCATGTATTTTGATACGTGACATTTTCTTTTGGAATTATTATTTCTCATCGCTCAAAATTTTATCATATCGGGTGAGCTTGTCTAACAAATTGGTTTTAAATTGTAAATTAAATTTTAGAAAAAATGACTGTTTTTAGTAGGAGAAAATATTTCTAAAAATAATTTGTTGGTGTCTAAAATTTGAATTATCTACAAGAAATATAGTGTAATGCAGTAACAATAGTCCAGAATATAAATAAAAATAGCCTACAAGTTTGAAAACAGATTTTGTACTACAAAATGTTTCGTTATATAGAAACTGGGGTGCACCTTTGTCCCACATTTCATATTAGCATGCACAAAAAATATAGCTGGCGAATAATGTTACTTCATTTCTTCCTTACTGCAAAAATTCTGGAACATAATTTTACTGTTTAATTGAATTTTTATTGTTGGTGGCTTTAAAAGGCCCTGTTCTTGAAATATTTTTATGCGATTTAAAAGAACTGCTTAGTTTCTGGCCTTCCAAATCAAGGGGTAACATATATATGGCTTCAATAAAAATCCTTAAGTACCCCAATAACTTTAATGATAACCATGAGTGTTCACGTTAGGTGTATATATCATAAAAATATCATTCTTGAACGAATAAATATGACTGCAGCGCCTCTAGTGGAGAATTTTGAAAGATAGGATAACTCGACAATAAAACGATAGACGAAAAAAACCATTCACAAAGTTGTAGAGGATCGTCCAGTTAGTAGTAATAGTTACCAGGAACGCACGAAACGCGTATATGTGAGGCAATAAATACCTGTCCAAAAGTCGTATCATCAGGGTCTGTAACACGATGACACTGGCAGTGCTTGTCAAAGTACATGGTAATATTCTCAAATACAAATGCTCATTGTTGCTGATGGAGGACATTTTAAACAGGTTGCATATCAGATTCCTGTGCATGCAAGTGTTGTTTATTTTAACATGCCTGAGCAGGACAGCCATTCGATAATAACTATATTGTGTCACATGAATGCCTTCTATAGCAATTTTATAGTCGATTTCTACGTCTTTTTCTACTACGTCGATTTCTATTTCTTTTTTCGTCTATCTCGCTTTTGTTGTTTATGGCTCTTCCAGTTTGGAAGATGTTCCCCCGCTCTGCTTTGTTAAGCATAGATACTAAGAGGGAAGTTCGTGATTTATAAAAATATGATAAAATAATTAGCTTCTACTAATATTTTTTGAAAATTGCCGCGCATTCATTTTAGAAAAATATTAAATATACTTATAAATTATTTTATCAAAATTTTGGAGAGCTCAAGCCTACTTATGCTTAACAAAAAATAGCGGGGAGGGGAGGGGGCGTAAAAATTAAATGAGCTCGAAATTTAGGGCTATTTTCCATAGCTTAACATAGAAAAACTGAAAAAGCAGCTGGAAGGAAAATATTCTCTTTAAAAGGTAGCATCTTGATTTGTCGACAAGTTCCTAAACCAACCCTAGAAAGATATGATCTCGAGCGATGTTCATATTTCATAGTGTGAGACCAGGAGGCAACTTATTCAGTTTTGATGTTTACGACAAAACAAAGCTCAGACTTTTAAGCACCGCTTTATGACAGTCTTGGCCCGGAAGGTCATGACCCCAATAAATCCACGTCACACAAATTGCAGGTGTAGTTGGGACAAAGATCTCCTAGACCAAGACTTAAACCAAGACTTAAACCAAGACTTAAACCTCTCAAGACTTAAACCAAGCTTCATCAGAAACTGAAGGAGCCAATGATGCGAAGATGCGACATCGCACTGAGGAGCAACCAATGAGAGCAAGGAGGGCGTATCTGGAACTCAGGCAAAATGATGTGGCGACAAGGAGAAGTCAAAGAATATATAAAAATGATAATCCAAACGCGATGAGAAAAAGTCGTGTTAGAATTCAATTGATAATCCAAACGCGATAAGAGAGAGAGTCGTGATTATATTATAAGAATTGATGATCAAAAAGTGAGAAAGAGAGTCGTGATTATAAGAAATGATTTCAAGAGTTAAGAGCGAGAGTCGTGTTTTCGAGCAGTGTAGTGGTTATTTTGAGTATTGAGAATGTTTTAGAAAAAGACAAAGCTGACTCCAAATGTCAGAAAAAGAAGCGGCAAAAATTCCTGTTATGCTGAGCAACAGACCCGAAATACAAAGGTGTGTGCCAGTCTTCGTATATATTAGATCAATTGTTAATCTTTGGAATAAGATTCAAACGATCTGGTCTCACACGGTGCTTTTCTCCTCCTTATACGTTTGGTAATAAATTCATGTAATTTTAATCATAATAATATAGAGATTTGAATAAATGATAATTTATTTTAAAAGTCAAAAATGTGGATTTTAATGTGTAATGTTTTGATTTAATGATTAGGTTATTGAACTCTTTTAAAGAGGTAATGGTGGGTTTTGCGGCCACGATAGCAAATGTATGAATATATACGGTTCTCGACCATGTTATTCCTGGGTTATGTAAATTTTCATAATTATGAACGTTAATGTTCTTCTTTGTTCACCACACGTAGTAGGGATTTTGTTTCTTTACTTCTATTTAAAGCAAAACTCAGTATATTTTTGCAATTTGTGCACAAATCTGGATATAACATTGCAAAAATCCTTGCTGCTCCAATCTGAAATCGAACCACGGATCTTCGTACTGACTGGCCGACGCACTACCGTTGAGCTACTGGGACGTAATTGCAAGATCTTATCGTCGAAGTGTACTCTGCATTCTCCACCCATTAATGTCAAATTGGCGTGCAACTGACAATCAACCCTGTAGGTTAGTGAAAAGTCCTACTAATGCACCTCCTGCTATTATTACCTCAGGTTAACATCCTGGTGTTATTTTTACCCTCCAGGTTAGCTTCCTGCGTGGTTGTTGACCTCCCGATTCGAAAATGCGCTCCATATACCAGAGTCCACTGAATCCGTGCTAGTCGTATTAGGGTCACTTTCAGATCGCCAAAATTTTTACACTAATCTACATGGTTGATTTGTTCGGGCTCCATTGCAAAGAACATTGCTTCCCTAACCGGGAATCGAACCATGGAACTTCGTACTGGCTAGAGCCGACGCCCTAACGCTGAGCTACTGGGACAGAATTGCAAGCTCTTACAGCCAAAGTGGACTCTGTAATATCTACCCATGTATACTGGTGCTAACTAATCTTAGAATAATTCATCTACGGCGGCAGTCTGCCGAAAAAATGTTTATATACTAGAAATTTTAATAATCATTTTAATAATCACACAACATCCATTTGTAATTTTGATCCTGTTCAAATTTTAAGTTACACCTGGCGACTCGTTCCCGACTCTATGCACGTTAAACCTCTTCACAGTTATCTGTGACGTCATTTTATTAACACTTTACAACAAAGTTGAAAAGTGTTTATGACTTTGTTCATTCTGTCTGTCTGTCTGTCTGTCTGTCCGTTAGCACGATAACTGCCGTAAAAATGACTTAATCAAAATGAAATTTCAGTATGTTGTTCAGACGATCCGTAGGACCTATGGGAATATAAATGAATAATATCAAACAATTAGTTTTTCATTGAACCCGGGTTGAAAAAATGAAATACATTGAGCCCTATGGGACCTAATTTTTCAAAAATTTTTTAAGCGGATTTAAAATTCACAAATTGCTTCGAAAATTTTAGGTAATATTCAAATTGTTCCATAAAATATATAAAAAAAATTCAGCAAAATATATTCAGTAGTTTTTTAAATAAAAATTAAAATAATAATAACACCTCTTATATGAAGCGGTCACGTGATCATGATATGAAAAGATCACGTGACCCACTTCAAAATGATATATGGCATCCATCTTATCTCAAAATCGTGATTTTTAAAGTTCTTTTTAATTCATATTGAGTGTTGTATCCGTCCTAAAACCACTCTATTTTTGCTTAAATTATGTGCATCTACACACTGAAACAGCGCAATTACAATATATTTGAGTTTAAATGCTCATCCAAATTTGATTATTTCGACAACGAAGCCTATTTTTTACCTATGTAAAATGTAAACACCAAAATATGTAGAATGAGTTGTATTAGCTTTGCTGTATTTCTTTAACACAAAATCATTTAGTTCATGGAATCTGCGTAGCTGATATGAATGGAATATTCATTGATTTTACAAAGAGAAGGACGATTTTTTTCGATGAAGTTTTACGCATAGAGTTTAATTACTTGTAGCTCTATGGTCTTAATTTTTAAATAAAATAAATTATTATAGTATTGTGATGAATAACATGAATGGGAAATTATTTATGAATGAAATGCTTCTTTTATAGAGCCAGGCGTGTTATTTTTTCTATGACGTCATTTGAATGAATTTCAGTTGTTTTCGATGAAGTTTTCAAATATAATAAATTATTGTAGTATTATGATAATTCTAAAATTATTACCGAGGAATGTATCCCATTTTAGAGATGTTTAAACTAGGCAATTTATATTTCAATGCCGTCATTTGAATGAAGTTCATTTTTTTCGATGAAGGTTTAAGTTTTCATATATAATAAATTAATGTAGTATTGTGATAAGTTTCAAAATATTACCGAGGAATGTATTGCATTTTAGACATGTTTAAATAAAATTGCATTGAAGTTGGAAAGTGTTTCATAATCAATGCTTTAAATATGATTGATCTTTATTGTTGTAATTGTGCTTGGCTGCATTTTTGTATTGTGTCTTTTCTTTGTAAAATATTTACCACTTGTTTAAATTAAATCTCTTGGGTATAACCCCTATATTTGTATTTGTAATTGATTAATTTTAATAGCCTGCTTGTACTACCATTATTTTGTGTTTTTATGCAAATTTGTCTGCTGATCTGGTCGACATATAAGCATTCCGCGTTTACTGTTTTGTATAGTCACTGATGAAGTGTATAGTAATGCCCGAAAGCGCTTTGGATTTTTAAAGCTATGTACTTCTTGTAGGATGATTTTATTAAATCACCTTTTATCTATCATGTTGTGTTGTTGATTTTATAATTGAATAAGAACATACTTCTCTATATTAAATGTATTTTGTTTTTAATTATATAAATATTTTCTTTTCACTACATTCTCTCATATAATCGAATATTTCTTGGCCAACGCTGTAGATGGTGCATCAAAAAAAAATTGATAAAATGTTTAGACGTGCAGATCTTTGTCATAAATTTTAAAATATAAATTAAACTAAGAATAGTAATGCGAATAACACATATATTCTATTTATTATTCATACGAAAACTTCATTTATATAAAAAAAAATAATAATAGAAGCTGTTTTATGATATTTAATCTTTTTAAAGTTCAGCCTTAATCTAACTCTTATAAAATATTTAAAATTGGAAACCTATTGCAAAATGTGTTTTCTCTCTTGAATGAAATGAGATAGATCCGCGATAACGATGTTAATAAATTTGTCGCATAATATTGTACGTGAAAAGTAAACATATTTGGCAATACTTACTAATTTTTAAATTTTGTGTAATTTTTTTGTTAATTTATTTGAAGAACGGGCAATATCTCGAGAATGGTTAGTACTAGCGTTCCAAAGTTTATATCATTTAATTTCTAATGAAAAGTTACGCATAAAGGCATTAGATTTATCTAACATTATTGAATATCCTAATTATTTTACGTAAAACAAAAAAACGTTCGAAAATTTGGGGGTCTTCCCAGCCTTCGATTGCGTTCAAAATTAATAGGGTTCCAATATTCACTGATTGTCCAAACATACTAAATTAGCTTCGAAAATCTTCATTTGTTTGTGGGGTATCGTGTCTATAGACTCATTGGCACACACACAAAACGTTCAATTCGTTTTAAGAAATACTTAAAGCGTGCAAATCCATGACGATACTTCCATTATATATTATACTATGCATATAAGGAAAGTAATAAGAAAACATAAATCTATTATGAATTTTTAATGTCGAAATGTCAATATCAAAGTACATTTTATCCGCGTCGCATTTTGCTTTTATGCACGATTTTATCCTTTTGATAAGTGATTGATTCGATATTTTTCCCCAAAATTGTTCAATGTGCAGATCAAACTTTTCCTCAACTTTAAAAATTGTTATTGTAAGACGCGGTCTTTACTGAAGTTTGAGAAACGGCTCTTTTACTAATCGGTTCTTGTAAATCTGAAGTTCTAACCGTGGAGACGAGAATATTGATTTCTCCTTCAAGCGCATTTTGACTTACAAAAAGGGCGACAGGGGTTTAAACTTAAGATAAAAATGATGTTTTAGATCAACTTTTTCTTACCTAATGTCTCAAGATGTTGAAGAAAAGGTAATTATATTCCTATATTTATTCCGCATTTTCTTCCTTAGAAATGAAAATTCATTTTTAAGCCACTTTTTTTTCCTGAAACACGTGTAGAAGTAAATGCATAGCTGTTACTTTTGTTACGGGGATGATTGTTTTGCTCTCTTTGGATCTTTTTGATGTTGATTCCAGCAGTGTTCTTTCCATTATAAAATCTATTGACTTTTGTATTCAGTTTACCTGTGTGTTAGAATATAATAATTGGTAGAAAAATATTTGCAACACACACCCTATTCTTTTTTTTTCTTTTAGTTTTTCCTTGAAACGTTCATTTCTCAGGATCAGCTTTAAATAGAGCTCATATGATGACTTATTTAGACCTTACCAATGTTGATTCAAATAGTGTTCTTTCTATTATAAATTCTATTGGATTTTGTATTCAGTTTACCTGTGAGTTAGAATATAATAATTGGTGGAAAATATTTGCAACACACACCCTATTCTTTTTTTTTAATTTTTCCTTGAAACGTGTATTTCTCAGGATCAGCTTTAAATAGAGCTCAGATGATGACTTATTTGGACCTTACCAATGTTGATTGAAACAGTGTTCTTTCTATTATAAATTCTATTGGATTTTGTATTCAGTTTACCTGTGAGTTAAACTATAATAATTGGTGGAAAAATATTTGCAACACACATCCTGGTCCTTTTTTTAAATTTTTTCTTGAAACGTGTATTTCTCCGGATCAGCTATAAAGAACTCAGATGATAACTTATTTGGACTCAGCATCAAATTTCGAAAGAGAATGGGGGGTTACTAAGGATTTCCATACATACGGTTCTTTTTCCATTTCCAATTCAAAAATTCCATTTTAATTGAAACACCTATTTTTCAATATTGGATATAGATAGAGCTTAGATGATGCCTTATATGCATTCAGCATCAAATTATTGAGGAAGCAAAGTGATTCACTAAGAATTTTCCCTTCCGGTTCAAAAAATTTCCTTGAAACATCTATTTCTTGGAATTGGCTATAGATAGGGCTTTGATAATGAATGATATGTATTCAGCGTCAAATGCTGGAGGGAATAAAGGGACTTCGTAAGAATTTCCACTTTTGGCTATGGAGATGTCACTTCCTATTCAAAAATTTCCATTTTTCTTGAGACATATATTTCTCGGAATTGCTATTGATATAGCTTACATGATATAGCTTACTACTGCACATTCATCCGTAATGCTGGCTAACGTACAACTTTTTTTCCTACATACAAACATGTATTGTGGCAGAAGGTGGGCTTATTGAACACACTTTACGTTAAACTGTACGTTATGTGAATAGCGTCAGATTGGATATAGATAGAGCTAAGATGATGACTTTTCTTTTGTATTAAATGAAATGACGTTTCCCACTAATTTGGTGATGCTTTACAACATTTTAATTGACTTTTCTGTATATCTTATAGTTTCCAAAGTAGAAGTACTAACTTCCAAATTTTTTAGCTAGGGGAGCTATCGTTAATCTCATCTGGTTATTTTACTATACCGATACCTCATTTCCATAGCTTCGACTACCATCGTGCAAAACGTATTTGGCCTACTTACAATTTTAACGGCATCCCTGTATATAAAAGTTAACTCTATTCTATTGTCAATGACTATATAAAAACAGTTAATGATAATGTTTACTTAATACAATTATATAATTTTATGTACCACAAATGATCGCTTTAGACAGGTTCCACTATATTATTATCTTCCTTGATCCAAGTTACTACATTTTTTTTCGGAGGTCAAGATCGCTTTAGTGTTATGCATTCGAAATTCAAAGTCATATTTTAACTTCTAAACAAGTATTTCCGTATTATATTCCTTCACTTGACATCGTTGAACATTTATCACGCTTCTGTTGAATGTTACGTAAGCTAAATCTTTAGAATTTCGTGTCACAGAACACGTGATTTATTTGCGTGCAAAAAGAAATCTCCAAATCATCCACGGATACTAGTTTCACAGAAATATACGTGATGCCATGAATACAGATTTTATGAAAAATGTATTTCTACAATTATATAAATAAATGGTTTTCGAAAAAGTCATTTCAATGACGACACTAAAAATCAAGACAATAAATGTAATTTAATAATTTTGTCTTTTATATTGAACTAGAACGAATTACTTGGCGTTGCCCGGGTCTTAAATAAGCGCCCGCTATTTATAAATAATTAAATAAGTGCCATTTACTTAAAAAAGCATTTGAACACAATTTAAAATGGCTTCGATCCGGAAATTGAACGCTCCAAATCGTACCAAAAGCACGTCGGTTATGCGCATGCGTGAATATACCTGATGAGGGACAGCATTTTTCGACAGGCTTTACGAAAGGGGAAAGAGATGATACGCACGATATCGAAAATTTTAACAGTCTGATCACTTAAATTTATAATCAATGGCTTCAGGAAATTATTTTTTTATTTTGGAGTGGTCTATCATATTTTAAGGAGCTTCTATAAATTATAAACATCGGATTTCACATCATTTTTTTATATCGAATATAAAAGTCGGAGACGTTTTAAACGTAAGAAAAGTATATATTTTTAAAAATTCGTCTATTGATTGTAAGGATACCCTTTAAAGTTTGTTTGAAAGAAAATTTTTTGGTCTTACCGATAGTGTCAGGATTGAAACTCTGTGAGAATATTTTCGATCGCAAATAAATTGATTTGTATGCATATCACTCTACATCGGTCTAGATCGTGTTAAAATATAAAATAACTAAAAACTAATTCGAATGAAAAAAATAACGCCGTGGTGCTCCGTACCGGGTTCTGAATTACCTGTGTACTGAATTCTATGACCGTACGATACTTAGATTTCTCGCTACAGACTGCACACACAAACACACACACACACACACATTACCTCAAAATGGCTTGATTCGGGTTCATGGATGCTTTAAACGTGCTCTTTCGTCGAAAACTAAAATTTTAATTTTCGACCCTGTCACCAGACATTCCCTATACATTATACTATGTATGTGGGGAAAGTAAAAGACGTATCAAACTAAATAATTCGTTACTATTCGACAGTCCTATACTAGTGTCTACTATTTATAAATAATTAAATAAGCGCCTTCTACCTAAATAAGGCATTTGAACACAATTTAGAATGGCTTTAATTTGGAAAATTGCACGCTCCAAATCCTACCACAAGAATATCCATTATGCACATGCACGAATGGACTTGATAAGGGACCGCATTTTTCGACAGCCTTAAATAAAAAACATATTGAACTAAATATGTTCATTATTATCAAATACGCAAATATTTTGTAAGTGCTTTTAAATAGAAATCAATTGATACCCTCGTTTACGAATTACTAGTGAGTTACCAGGACCCATTCCCGAAATATTAGAACGCTTTCTTTTTCATAAAGAACGTAATATCTCTTGAAAAAAATCAAGCAATTTCAGTGAAATTTTATGTGTTAACATTAATCAGGAAGCCTGTCAACTTTAGCGGAATTGAAATATAAAAAGCTATACTTTGGGCTATTCTTTTCCCATAATATGGAAATTTGATAATCTGTATGAAGCCATGTGTTTGACACATTCAATTTTGATGTATCAAAAGCTATATATAAGCTTTATTATAATAAAGCTGAATCTTGAAATCGGGCCCCCTGGATTACCTTCAAGTCTACTGTGACTACTTGACTACTCCTGACATGTAAAACCCAGACCATCCGACTTAGTCAAAAGTGTAAGGTAACTGTTTGAAAATCTGAATTCGAGATACTCAATAGAATCTAGTTGGCCTTGGAGAGAGCCACCTAATTTAGCCTAGAATCCAAAGGCAGTGTCAACCACAGGGACAGTACCCTCCTTACACTACCCATCACCTTTCGAAATAACTTTTGGAAGTACAGATTTATGGTGTCCATACTCTGCGTAAACACGGGAACAGTTTTGGGACGGCGTCGAATCGGACTCGGGTCCTCTTCTTGCGACTATCTCTCTCCATAAACACTAGGCTATCCCAGCCCTTCATACACGTTCAGAATTCTTTTAAAGCATCCTCAGTCGAAACAAGACCGGGTACAACTTCTATAAACAAGGCCGGGGGTACTCCTTTTCAAAACAAGGTCAGGTGGGTGCCCCCTCACTCCTCCGCCCACTACTATACTGTATTTTAGCTCATGGGTGATAATTTCTAAAGCATTGGACGAAATTTTTTATACAAAACTCAAATAGTCGGAATCAGGATTGCAACACAGGTTTTATTGGAGTTAAGCAAGTCACTAAACCATTGCGGACATGCAAGGAGTCCCCTTGAATTACACTAAAGTATTTTATGTAAATAAAAGTTACATTTAGCGCGACCATATTTCTTATAGATTTCAAACTTTGGACTTTATTACTCAAACATCGATATTCCAATCAGTAAAGTGGTATCTCTTAAAATATATGGGTTTCATTGCCCAGAAGAATACCCTCTTCATATTAAGAAGAAACCCCATTCCCGGAAATTCAAGGAAAGTCTAAAATTTTACATTCTGTTTTGGTCGTTTTAGAAGTCACTTCGACTATAGAAATAAAGATTATAGAACGTCGGCGGGATCCATGATTTGTTTGCTTGTTTGTTCGACCCAGACCGTCCGACCTATCCGAAAGTGTAAGGTATCTGTTTGGACGGGCCGGACAGTGTTACTCAATTTAGACCAGAATCCATCCATGGGGTCCGTATCCGCCTTCCCCTACCACCAACCTCTCGGATGGACTTACGGATCCACATATTTAACGTGCCCATACTCCGCGTGAACAAGGGAACAGTTTAGTCAGAGCGGGGAATTGAACTCGGGTCATCCAAGTGCAATCCCTACGCGTTAACCACTAGGCTGTCCCACCGGAATCTATGGTTTCTTCTTTTTAGACCCATACCGTCCGACCTACCCGAAGATGTAAGGTATCTGTTTGGACGGCCGGGAAGTGCCACCCAATTTAGACAGGAACCTAGTGGGGACGACATCCACAGGGACTCTAAATCAGTCTTATGGATACCGACTTTAGTAACGACACTTCAATGCAGGCCTATGTAGATAACTTTATCTTATCTGTCATCACATCTACATAATATCTTATCATTACACCTTATAAATCCTCAACTCTTTTAGAACTTTAGCTATTTAAACGTGACCTACTTTAAATAAATAAACCTACTGAAAGGCAAACATAAAAAAAACTAACTGCAAGAGTTGTACACAGACCAGGTTAAACTTTAAATAGCTCTTTATTTAACTGAAAATACATGGCGACTTTCCTGAATTACCAAAACTAAAGTTTATTGCTTGTAATCTATAACAGAATTACACTTAAATACAACTATGATACAGTGGTTGAATTCGAAACATATTCTAACCGATAACCCCCGTTCAACCTAATATACATTTTATGATTACCTCCAGGCCGGATGCTTGGTTCAACAAACGGATCCGGCACTTCTTACTCTCTCTATATGGAACAACCACTAAACTCGTAGACGAGTATTGAACTCCCTAAACGCGTGCAAAAGAAGACTATTACTTCCACTTTAGAATCCAGCTATCTTCTAGGCTAGCCATGTGATTGGCCACTGCAACCCGAAGCACTAATAGGCTGTTAATTTATAGGTAAAACATAACTTAACAAATATATAGCACAAAAGACCCTCAGACGAATGGAATAACTAAGTTAAACTCGCATTTAGTACTGAAAAGGCGAAGAATCAAAACAAATTCAAATGAAGTTTAGCAACACTAAAATGCACCGACAGTGAAAACTGACAAACCCTCTACAACCATCCCAAAATATGGATGATACTGATGCTTAATACTCCTACTAATTAATTCCACATATCTTTTGTGAGCGTTTCATCTTCAGCTACATTTGTGTCATGTTTTCTTTATTCACTATGTTAGTTTATCTGAACTATTTATTGATTAGCTGCCACTATTGTTACTACTACTATTATATTATTACTACTTTTTATTCGAGTCTATTATTAATTTGTTGCTTTTTATACGATATGTATATTCGTCTCTTACCTGTATTATAGTGCTACTATTATCTTTATGCACAGAATTATTCTGTAATGAATTTGGCGTTCGTATAATGCGATATTCGTTGTAAATTGTTCTTTGCATGGCTGAGATATCATTGTCCTTCTACCTTGTGGCTGGTGGTTATAGCTGTTGCGATGGCAAATTTGTATTTACAAAACTGAAAATGCCCATTTTATCGTACAATATCCTAATGTGTGGGTGCGCGTAAAACTATTTTATTTTATTTTGTATTACATACGAGTGGGTATATGCATGTATTACTAGCCACTAAACCGTGTTTCGTGCGTTCTCAAAAACTAATAGCCATTAAATGTGACATCTGCATACTTAACAAGAAAGATCAATCATGCATAAGCATTGATTATGAAACACTTTTCAACTGAAATGCAATTTCATTTAAAAATTTCTAAAATGGGATACATTCAGTGGTGATATCTTTTACATTATCACAGTACTACAGTAATTTATTATACTTAAATAATTAAAACTGTATCGAAATATAAATCATCTGATTCTCTATGCAAAATCAATGAATATTTCATTTATATAACATGTATTCCAGATTCCAGAGCTAAATAATTTTGTGTGAAAAAAATTCAGCAATTCTTATGTAACTCACCTTACAATCGCTTGAGATATTTGCATTCTGCATTAGTTAAAATTAGGCTTCGTTGAAGAAATAATAAAAGTTTAGGGATCATTTAAAATCACAACTATTGTAATTGCATAGGCATGGAATTTAGATACACAGATAATAAATAGATACACAGATAATATATGTGTATGTGTGTGTGTGTATGTATTCAAAGTATTGGAATCGTGCCGAAGATCGGAACTCGAATTTTCGAAGAATCTACACGTTTTGGGACTTCTAGAACACGAAAAAACTATTTTTAGAAAGACGTCTGTGTGTGTAAGGGTGTATCTGTGTATGTTTCTGTGAGGATATTACATCCACTCTAATTGAAAAACTAATGGACCGAATTTAATAAAATTTGGCAGGTATGTTTTTTGTGGGAAATCCTGATGTTCATTAGATTATAGTACAATTCGTAATAAAAGAATCTGCCTTCTTTGCGAAATGGCCGGCAGAAATTGCCTTTATCCACTCTAGCGAAAATCTAATAGAACAAATCTAACAAAATTTGGTGTATAATATTTCAATAACCTACAAGTGATTTATATACCAAATTTAACAAAATTTTGTATATAAATCATTTGTAGGTTATTCTAGTACGATTCAGGAAAAAAGAACGGGCGATTTTTGCGAAATGGCCAGCAAAAATCGTTAAATATAAAAATAAAAGACTACGTGCGCTCAATTATATAAATTAAATTCCTATTTTATACGTGATTTTTGACAACAAAAAGAATAAGACTAACCCCATTACTCTAAGACTACCCGTTCTTGAGATATTTCAGTTTTTTCGCGTTTTCGCTACGCCACCTTTGACAGTAAGTTCAGCTATCAAATGCGAACCAAATTTAAGTTTAACGTGCAAATTCAATGTCATTTAAAATACTTATGGCTATTATTTTGTGCAGATAAACTCAAATTACTAATGAAGAAATAAAGAGAACGTGAATATGAGTCTGCAGGGAAAGACATGTGCTGCCTACATCAGAATTTTTAACAATATTACAACAATGATTTATAGAAGTGAACGGGGATTATTTGCAGGCCATTTCGAAAAAAATGTATGATCTATATTTAAAGATCCGCCAAATTTTTGTAGAATAAAATGTTCAACATATTTAAACTGTGTACCAAATTTTAACTCTCTAGGACGTAGGAAAGTGCATTAAAAATGCCATCAAATAAGTATATCATGAAGAGTTATATAAAATTTTAAAAAAATTGAAAAAATTTTATCTACCAAATTTATTTTAAAATGTGAAGCCTCTCTCATATACAAAATGATTAAACTCTTGGAAAGATATTTATTATATAATATATCTCTTTTTTCTTTCTGGAGGATATCCCAAAAGTCAGAATTTAAAAAAATTTCGAAGCGATTTGTGAATTTTAAATTTGCTTAAAAAACGTTTGATTTGAAAAATTAGGTCCCATAGGATTCAATGTATTTCATTTTTTCAACCCGGGTTCAATAAAAAACTAATTGGGTGATATTATGTATTTATATTTCCATAGGTCCCACAGACCGTCTGAAAAACATACTAAAATTTCATTTTTATTTAGTCGTGCTAACGGACAGACAGACAGAATGAACAAAGTCATAAACACTTTTCAACTATGTTGTAAAGTGTTAATAAAAGTTCTGAATATCAAAAACAATTTCCAATTTAAGCATACAAGTATTATAAAAAAATTATAAATTACACGGTTTTAGTAAAATGCACTAAAAAATAAAAATTATTTTTAGCTATCACAGCATTGTTGGTCATATGAGACTAAAAATAAAATCGTGGGGCGCCCATAAAGGATTTGTATTTGGACATTAACAGACTTTTGAGGAACAATAGAGTGATTATAATTCATTTAAATTTTTCTTTGACAATTTTGATTTAACAATCTTTCATTTTTAACACTTTACAACAAAGTTGAAAAGTGTTTATGACTTTGTTCAGTCTGTCTGTGTGTCTGTCTGTCTGTCTGTCCGTTAGCACGGTAACTGCCGTAAAAATGACTTAATCAAAATGAAATTCTAGTATATTGTTCAGACGGTCTGTAGGACCTATGGGAATATAAATGAATAATATCACCCAATTAGTTTTGGATTGAACCCGGGTTGAAAAAATGAAATACATTGAGCCCTATGGGACCTAATTTTTCAAACATATTTTAAGCGGATTTAAAATTCACAAATTGTTACGAAAATTTTAGGTAATATTCAAATTGTTCCATAAAATATATAAAAAAAAATTCAGCGAAATATATTCAGTAGTTTTTTAAGTAAAAATTAAAATAATAATTACACCTCTTACATGAAGTGATCACGTGACCATGATATGAAAAGATTACGTGACCCACTTCAAAATGATATATAGCATTCATCTTGTCTCAAAATCGTGATTTTTAAAGTTCTTTTTAATTCATATTGAGTGTTGTATCCGTCCTAAAACCATTTTATTTTTGCTTAAATTCTGTGTATCTACATACTGAAACAACGCAATGACAATATATTTGAGTTTAAATAATCATCCAAATTTGATTATTTCTACAACGAAGCCTATTTTTCACTTATGTAAAATATAAACAGCAAAATATGTAGAATGAGTTGTATTAGAATTGTTGTATTTCTTTAACACAAAATTATTTAGATCATGGAGTCTGCATAGCTGATATGAATGAAATATTCATTGATTGTATAGAGAGAAGGACGATTTTTTTCGATGAAGTTTTAAGCATAGAGTTTAATTATGTGTAGCTCCATAGTCTTAATCTTTAAATAAAATAAATTATTATAGTATTGTGATGAATGAAATGAATGGGAAATTGTTCATGAATAAAATGCTGCTTTTATAGAGAGAGACAGACGTGTTATTTTTTCTATGACGTCATTTGAATGAACGTCAGTTGTTTTCGATGAAGTTTTCAAATATAATAAATTATCGTAGTATTATGATAATTCTAAAATTATTACCGAGGAATGTATCGCAATTTAGAGATGTTTAAACCAGGCAATTTATATTTCAATGCCGTCATTTGAATGAAGTTCATTTTTTCGATGAAAGTTTAGGTTTTCAAATATAATAAATTAATGTAGTATTGTGATAAGTTTTAAAATATTACCGAGGAATGTATTGCATTTTAACATGTTTAAATAAAATTGCATTGAAGTTGGAAAGTGTTTCGTAATCAATGCTTTAAGCATGATTGATCTTTCTTGTTATATATATATATGCCATTTCTATGTTATCGCGTCTATTGATCCTTAACTTTCTGTTAATATCCAAATGCAATTTTTTTCTAAGCGCCCCGCAATTTTATTTTTAGTCACATATGACCAAGAATATTGTGATAGCGAATAATTATTTTTACTTTTTAGTGCATTTTACAAAAACAGTGTAACTTAAAAAGTTTTTTATTATTTATACTTTTTAGTCTATTTCGATTTTGTTTCGACAATTTTTCCTTAGATATCCAGTCAAACCTTTTTTATGATATATTTATATATTTTCTTCATATATAAAAGCATCTGTTCATAACTCGCAGTGAACAGTATCACAAGCTAAAATTTTTCTCTTTTATATACACTGGCGGAAAATAAAATCCCAACACCAAGAAGGAGTTGTGCTAGATAAAGGAAATTTGGGAGGCTCGTTTGCACATATGAAAGATTACTCCTATTCAAATTTCGAGCTAGACGAATAAGAGTGGCTCTAGTAGCGCCACTATGATCATGCAAATCACGTGTGCTTTAAATACTCGGTGTAAACTTCGTGAGCGTTACTTATCTTCCAGACTGGGCGTCGTGAGCTAGGTTTGAGTCAAGAATGCCTTTAAGGAGACGAATAAGGCAGTATCAGTAGCTTAGTGAGTTTGAACGAGGCCGTATAATAGGGCTACGAGAAGGTGGATTTTCTTTCTGCGATATTTCAGAAAGACTTGTCAGGGATGTATTCACTGTGCATGATTGTTGGCAGCAGTGGTCACGGGAAGGCACGGTCTCAAGAAGACCGGATCCCGGCCGCACACGGGCCACTATTGAGAGGGAAGACCGCCGTATTCGCCGCATGGCTGTGGCGGGTCGTACTGCATCTGCAGCAGCAATTAGAGCTTCTGTTGGCCCCAGAGTGACACAGCGAACTGAAAGAAATCGATTACTTGAGGGACAGCTCCGAGCCAGACGGCCTGTAGCGTTCATACCACTAACTCCGATTCACTGCCATCTGCGACGTCAGTGGTGTCAATCTAGAGCTCAGTGGAGGGCAGAGTGGAAATCTGTTGTATTCTCAGATAAGAGTCGTTTCTGTCTTGGTGCCAGTGATGGTCATATGTTGGTAAGAAGGAGGCCAGGTGAGCGCGTGGAACCAGGCTGTCTGCGGGGTAGACACTCTGGGCCTACACCAGGAGTTATGGTCTGGGGAGTCATTTCCTATGACAGCAGGAGCACTCTCGTCGTTATCCCAAGCACATTGGCAGCACATTTGTACATCAGACTGGTGATTGAACCGGTTGTGTTGCCATTCATGAACAGTATTCAAGAGGGTGTTTTCCAACAGTATAACGCTCGTCCTCATACCGCTGTTGCCACCCAATGTGCTCTACAGAGTGTCGACATGTTGCCTTGGCCTGCGAAATCACCAGATCTTTCTCCTATCGAGCACGTATGGGACATTATTGGAAGCGCCATCCACAACCAGCATTAACCGTTGCTAATTTGGCTGACCAAGTGCAACAGGTATGGAACTCCATCCCACAAAATGACATACAGCACCTGTACGACACAATGCATGCAAGTTTGCATGCTTGCATTCAAACTCGTGGTGACTGTAGCGGTTATTAATGTACCACCATTTCACATTTGAAATGGCTCTTCTCGCGCATACTTTAACCTGTGACCTTGAAACTTTAAGTATGTTACCTACACAATTGCTTTGCCTAAATTTCATTTCTCTAAACTAATTTCTTCTTGGTGTTGGGATTTTATTTGCCGCCAGTGTATATTAAAGCGAAGCTGCATATTGGAATCATTTTTAACTATTTTACAGCAATGGGATTACGCATTTTCATAATAGAAACTTATTACGGGACTCATTTGTAACCATCTTACAACAATGAGATTTTTACTCGAAATGAATCAGAGGATAGAGTGGGTCAGAATCCGGTGAGGGGGGGGGGGTCAACTTAAATTTAATGAAATATTGTATTGTCGTCACAAATATGTATGTGTGTAAAATTTCGGGAAAATCGACTCTGTATAAGTGGGTAAAAAGTTGATTTTAAGAGTTGACCCAAACAGAGAAACCAACCTAATACAGTGTAAGAAATAGAATGCCGTACATTTCTGAAGGGCAAAAGAGATCTAAGTTTTTTTAAATCCCTTTGTATCACCACCTCTAATCTGAATTTTCGAAATATTACCTTTTTTCATTGACCTGAAAGCTGAGATGGATCGAATTAGACCAAAACTAAGATTCTAGCTACAGCGGAAGGGCTCGTTAATTAAGCAAAGTGGCTTTGGTTTTTTTTTGTAATTCCTTTGCACTGTCATCCGTAATAACAATTTTTAACATTTTAGATTTTTTCTTTAGTCTTGAAGCTGAGACGGATGAATGGCATCAAAACCAAGATTCTATCTATAGTGAAAGTGCTCAATAATTTTGATACATCACCCCCTCATTCAGTCAATTATCTGTGCATATTATATAGATAATATGGGGTTAATTTTACAATTTTTGTTATGCTTAACTATTAGTAAGTTAAAACATTAGGATTGCGCTCCCACTGCAGATAACAGCATCCATGGACCGGTTTCACGCTCTTTATGCGCTCGTTAACGTGGAATAACAATGATAACAAAAACTTGTTACGGGTTACAATTTTGCGAAACTCTATGAAGGCCCTCTACCTATTTTTACTTTCCTTATATGCATAGTATAATGAAGAAGGAAAGTATTGTGACGGGGTCGAAAATTCGAATTCGGGTTTTCGACGGGCGAGCACGTTTTAACACAAATCAGACGTTTTTGAGGTGATGTCTGTGTGTGTGTGTGTGTATGTGTGTGTGTGTGTGTGTCATTGAGTCTGTGGAGACGATATCTCACGAACGAATGGAGCGATTCGAACAAAATTTTGTACAAAAGTTACAATCCGTAAATACTGAAAGTCTATTTTTTTAAACGCAATCGACTGTTCAGAACCCTCCGAAATTTTCGAGTGAAATTTTGAAAAAATCATCAAAAAATCAAAACCTTTAATAAAGCTACGCAAATAGACATTTCTTATGTAAATTTTCCTTAGAAAACGATTGACATAAACTTTAGAACGCTAGCATGAACCGTTCTTGCGATATTGCATATTTTTTCAATAAATTTATTAAAAAATCCCATAAATTAAAAAAAAATATTAACTGCTGAGAAACATGGTTACTTTTAAAATGTAATATCATGCAATAAATTTGGTGATATATTTCTTGTGGATCTAGCTCGTTCCATTCATGAGAAAAGCTATTTTGAGTAATACTTTTGCATTTGAACGCCAATAGTCATTTATCTGCTATAAAAATAACTTATTTCTCCGTCCATAATGCTTTGCAAGATCTTGGCGACGAATTTGGTGGAGTGTCGCCAACTTGGTTAAATCTTGCCACATTAACGAAAATCTCGCCAAATCGATAAAAATGACGCTAAATCAAAGAAAATGACGACTAATTGACGAAAATTCAATATCTTGGAAAGAATATAAGTATCTACTATAAGAATAACCTATTTTTTAACTGTAAAAGTAGTAAATTCATTAAATTATATAAGAAAAGTTATGTGCTGCCCACATCAGATTTTTTAAATTGTATATTAAATTTTTTTCAAACTAATAACGGGTGCCAAGTTGTCACATATCTCCTTATGTTAAAGCCGTCGGTATTACAGAACTAACGAAATAAAATTAGAAATTTAGTACTAGTTCTTTTCAGTGAACTTTAGAAAATTGAAACAATTATGTCTATAACTATAGTCAAGGAAGAAATCCAATATTTAGGTTCATGTTATGCTAGCTAGGGTTGCACTACCTCCTTATGTCTTACTTTATAATCTCATGCTAAATCCTATTGCTTTACCATTTGCAGCATAAAATAGGCAAGTAAATAAATTGTGACACAATAATGTAAATTAATGTTTAAACTACAAATATTTCCGTTGCTCTTAAAAATGAAATCCACTTTAAAATCCGATTTCATTTCCAATTCTTTTCCGGCTTGCACTTTACTGGCCTTCCGACTAACAACTAAACAAAAAAATTTGCAGTTAGATATACCAGACCGTACTGAAAACTTGAAATTAAATTGCAGATCTCCCAAAAAGCTCAAGAGAAAGAAATTTCAGTTCTAGCTGAAATTCATCGAAGCGGATATTACAATCTGACGCATAAGTTCACTCCTTGCACAAGGGGTGGGATCTATTCTTTTGAATTCGAGTTACAACTGCGATTTTCCTTCGTATCATCGTATGCAGATTCATCGTATGCGGCAAAATTTAGATGTGAGACATTTGATGACATATTTAGCAGAATTTGAAAGTTATATTTCATAGAAGAGTTTGCGTTTAGTGCTTTCTATTTATGCGAATGGAGATGTGATAGATTGTTTGCGTAAGAAATTGATATTCATGAGATTTTTTCCGAACGCGAGCGGAAAAAGATTTTCTCGTAGCTCTTGCAAGTTATTTTATTTAATACTCTAAAATATATAAAAATGCAGTAAAATGTGGAACGACTTGCAAACAGTAAACAAATGTTTTTGTTGTAAGGATAATAATGAAAAAGTAACATTTACGACTCTGAATGTTTAGTATTCTGGCAACATATAAGTCTAGTGCACTCATGACAAGCATTTGGCCCAAAATTTTTAGTTTCACAGTTTTCTTTAATTTCTTTCTTTTTTTTCCCGTTTTACAGTTCTGATTCCTTTTTACACTTAAACTCGATATCATAGCTTTCTCTCTAAACAATATTTATATTATATATATATATATATATATATATATATATATATATATATATATATATATATATATATATATATATCAATATTTATATGTAAAATGTACGTTTACTTCAATAAAATAATTGTTTGCAATTAGTTAAAGTTCTTAGTTTGGAAACTATAGCAATTACATTAACAAACTGAAATCGTATCAAACCTCCCAAATAGTAGAAAGACTTGTACTTAATACACTTTTTCCTAGTACTAACATAACGACGAATGACTTTTAATTCAAAAGCTAACTTATCTGTTAGTGTTTCTGTTAGCACTTATCTCTTAGTGGTTTCCAATCAGTGGTTCCCAGTCAGTGATTCCCAGTCTGTGGTTCCCAACATGTGGTCCGCAATGTATTGTCAGCTGGTCTGCTGCGCGTTATGAATTTGGTAGAGTATTTGGATTTTGCTCTGATCCTCTCTACGTTCTTAGTGACTGTATATCATATGCGATACTTTATTAAAATAAATTATTATTATGTTTTAAAGAATGCGACATGAAGATACTAAAATAAAAGTATTTTGAAAACATACATATAATATTTTTAATAAAGTAGATATAAGACTATTTAATTAGTTATCAATTTAGTCATAAAAAGCCTGTATTCGAGAACAACATAAAAATGTGTCGGTTATTCCTGTTTCTTTTTTATAGAGCTATGATTGTTTGTTTGGAGGTACTGATGTCCTTACTGAAGTGCTAACATAAATTTAGCTCTAATTTCGGTTGCAATATTAAATAAATATCAGCAAACATTTCAAAATTGAGGGGTAGTACCCCCAACGTTTCTTTTAACTCTGTGAGTAAATAGCGCTTCAAGAAAAGCGCTATATGCTCATAGAGCGCTTCATTTCTCTGTGAGTAAATAGCGCTTCAATGTGTGGTTATCAATGGTTTATCACTCAGAACGAAATTTGACAACCATTTCAGTCGTTTTATTTATCTGAGAAACTTAAGATTTAAATAACCAAAAAGAGATTAACATGTGGCACATGCTGTAAAATCTGTACCACTCAGTTCAGATCATACGTATGCAAATTTCAGTCGTTTGTGTTTAGAGTGTACTCCGAAATTAAACGCTCTGTTTCGCAAAGCACGTGTTATTCTTTGTTTTTCTTTGCAACATAACATTACACTTGGTTACGTTTATAGTAATATATATATGCCTTGATTCTAAGTGCACCGATTTTTATGTTACAGTGTATAATTGCATCCTAATGTTGTGGAAAATGAATGTATATAAGAGTTGGGTGCATGGAGTTAGAAAGAAGGATATAAAACTCATATTTGAAAATGCCGTAACGCTTTTAAAATTATATCTAGGTGTCGCTAGTGTTAGTAATGTAGCTGCTATTGTTAGTTAACACAACAGAAAGGCGCAGTATTCAGTATATGTATTTTTGATTATTTTTAAATTAAGGGCTCCCTAGTTATGAGTATTATTAACCAGTACTTTTTAATAGTTGCAGGATAGAGTACAGAATATATGTAGATAAAAATAAATTGAAAAGTAAAATAATTTTAAATACGTAAGAATATTCTTTATTGTCTCAGTTTCACTTTGCATTGTGCTAATAAATAATTTTTACAAAATTGACAGTTTAAGTAAATATTTCAAGCCTTTCACCATAGAAATACATACACTGCAGGACTACGTATCTTACCCCAGCGCCACCAGAACTATTGTGTCTCAAATGGTATTGGCGTTTTCTTAATATATGAAGTTTTAGTTCCTTACTTTTACCTCCATGGTTGGGCGACTGGACTATATAAAGAACCTTTCTACTTCCACACAAGATCACTACTTTTGTGTTGATACCTAAATTGATTTCAATCTAAAATAAAACTTCAATTGACCTAATGACTAGAGTTCGACGAAGAAATCACGAAATTTAACAAATAAACAACTTTATTTACAGCTAACTTTGCTGGGAACTCAAAATACATATTATAAATGCAATTCTATATTCAAATTATTTACAGTGCTAGCAGTACAAACTCTTCCCTGGACATCTTAATCAATAATGCAATTCGAACCTCACTCATAACTAAACTGAATTTCACATGAACCGAATATATGACCAACATACAAAATGCTCACTTAAAATATGTATGCTATCTATACTAGCAATTCTTCCTTCTATGGATGATCAGTGCGAACTCGGCACAATGACAGAGTCGTAATTCTAAAGTCTACTATTTTATAGATCTGGCCAATCATGAGTATGCGATTCTTCGGAATGAAAGTTGAGAAGTTTAGAACATAAATTAAAATCAGAAAAAAGTAGAATTAGAATAAACTTATAATAAATAATAGAATCCTCACAACTATGTTTGTAGAGTATAACTGGACATATTTGCCTTGAACAACTTAAGAAACAAAATCTCAACACATTTATAATTGCCAATATACCTTTAAAAACTATGAAATATTTGTGTAGTATATTCATTCGTTTGGTTGTTTTTATTTCGATCTTTTCTTGGCAAATATCCCAAAAGTGGAGCACTGAGATGGATAGAGAATGTCAAAATGATTTTACTTAAAATATAAAAATAGTTCATTGTAGGAAATGAAATAAATGTCCTTGTATTGCACACTTTTACGTGTGTTAAATGATTGGCGATTACTTTTAATGAAACAACTAGTATAAAATATTTTCAAAACTCTTTACTGGGTGTAAATTTAAGCGCCAACGATATCCAGCTTCACAGATGACAGATGGCTTCTAGAAGCATCTCTATCCATTAAGCTACTGAGACGATTATCTTTAAAATTTATATTTGAAGTAGACTCTATACTGTGCGATCTTACTCATTTATATATGATTGAACGATTTTTCTAGTCCAATCGATATCGTCTAATAAATCGAAAATTTTACACTTTTTAAAGTCTACTTGATACTTTTAGTACATTTCTAAACTAAAATTAAATTCAAACTACTTTTTGACCTGAATTTATATACCTAACCTATAAGATATATAGAATCTTTATAAATTTGGTATGAACTTAGCGATTCCGGGAGAGAACTGGAACTAGTATAAATATGATACATCTCATTCGGGTTACATGGTTAAATTTATTATAGGGAGATTACTTATCGGTAAGTGTAATTGTTTACAATTTATGTAATGTAAATAATTACTATTGTACAATTTAGGTACTGAAAATACAGTGATAGAAAATTTTAAGCTTTATATTTCAAATTTTAAGCTCATATAATGTACCAAGAAATTGAAATAGTAGATTTTCTTCCACTTAGGTAGTACTAATATATCCGCAAGAATCTATATAAATAAAATTGAAAATCTGTCTGTCTATCTGTCTGTCTGTTTGTCTGTTTCTCCCATCATCACGGGAGAACGGCTGAACCGAATTTGATGAAATTTTGTGGATAGCCTAGAAATAGCCCCACTTAAAATTTAGTCCATGTTTGGAGTTTTCACAGCCAGTGGTTCTTGAGATATTAGTGAAAAACGAATATTTCGTTTGTCTCATCATCACGAGAGAAAGGCTAAATCGAATTTAATGAAATTTTGTGAGTAGCCTTAAAATAGCCCCCCATAAATTTTGCCTAAGTTTCGAGTTTCTAATATCAGGGGTTGTCGAGATATTAATGAGAAACGGAACTTTATCCTAGGAGATCTACTCTCTAACTCCGTGGTTTATCCAAACGGAAAGGATGAAAATCGCTTGTTTAAAACGTCAACGTGAATTAAAACTTCATTTCTGAGCTTAGTGCAGGATTTTTGCATTAATTAGTCACTATCTGAAAGCATGAATTGTTTGAAACATGAATTTAAATGGAAAATCTAACTCCATGGTCAAGCATTTACTGAACAATGGAAAGTATAAAGAAATCAAAATGGTTATTATTTTTGCATTTTATGGGGAAGAGATCAAAATGGTTAATTTAATTTCGCAGTTTATGAGGAAGATTCTTTATTATATTATGTTGCTCAGCAACGCAATTAAATTAAATGTGTTTCTTAATATTTGTTATTATTTTTTCTATTTGAATAATAAATAAATAGATGTAAAAATATATTTTGTAAATGAACGGTTTGATTTTTCTTTTAATTATATTAATTACGGACTGCGTACATCACTTTCATTTGACAAAGAGTTTTTAAGCTTTTATTGTGTTTAGCTAATAAACTCATATTGTGTTTACCAATAAATTCATTTATCCAATTGTTGAAACAGAAAAAGAGTAGAAAGGGTATATCTTCTAATACAATTTTAGTGTTTGCATTTAGTATATACAAACGGGATCAGGATGTTTTATTCTTCAGATCTGCAATTTCAGAGCTACGAATTTGGCGGAATATCGCTAACTTGGCAACTTTTCTTAAACTTTGCCAAATTGACGGAAATATCGCCAAATTGCTAAAAGCGACGCAAATCAATGAAATTAAATTCGTTTTTTTAGAAGACAGTACTGAAATGATGTTTCGGTAGCATTTGTGGGTCAGTCTATCCATCCTACTTAGTAACACATTTATCGAATTTTTAAAATATCACCAAATTGATAAAAATGTTTGTGAATCTATAAAAATGTCATGAAATTGATAAAATTGCGCTTAATAAATGAAATTAATTGTGTTTTGTTATGGGATAATATTATGATGATGTTTCGTCAATTTGTCGCAAAATGGGACTATCAGTTTTACAGTCCCACTTGGCGATAAATTTGACAATTTTTTAAGTTATCGCTAAATTGAAGAAAATATCGCCAAAACTTTCATGGAAATAGCATTATTCAGACGATATGATTTCCATCAATTTATTTGAAGCAACTGATATCATGTCGTTTAGCAATGGATGTAAATCCAATGTGTTATGTGGCATACGATTTTAATTAAATCTTTTCCGATTTGAATAATAAAGATATGTATATAAAATAAATTTCATTGGCATTGCATTTTTGACTGGATAATATCGATTACGGTCTTCAGGTTACACATTATTATTATTGATATTTTCGGGGATTATTGATTCAGGGATTATTGATATTTTCAAATTATTATACCATTGTTTTATTATGACAGAAATTGTTGAAACTCACATATTGTACATTGTGCGAGTAATCTTCTATAAATGCACGTGTTATCTTCTAATCTACGAGAATATAAGTAGTACAGGTATATAGGCATATATTTTGATATATATCGGCATATATTGGAATCAATTACGACCTTCTGGTATAAAGATTACGGGGATAATTGAAATTTTCAATTTATAATGTCATCTGTTTTATTTCGGCAAAGATTTTTTAGACTCATATTGTAATAAGGGTAATCTTCTACTAACATACAGGCATATTTTCTAATCTGCGACAATATAAGCAGTATGGGTATATATATATATATATATATATATATATATATATATTCCCATATAATTTTAGTGCTTTCATTCTGGCATATACTGGAATCAATTACGGGTGTATTGATATTTTCAATTTATACATGTAATCTACTAATACAGGTTATATCTTCTGATATTCGCGTATATAAGTAGGACGGGTCCTATACAATTTTAATGCTTTCATTTTGCATATATTAATTCAATTCCTTTTTTTTTTGTAAATTTGCTTTCGAAAGAGGCCAGGATGTTTTATTCTTCAGATCTGCCCGTGACGATAATTTTGCATGATGAGAACAGATATTCATAAACTTCTTTTTAGGAGCAATAAATTTAATATTTTAACATAATTTGCATATGATTCTGAATTATAAGTTTCTTTATATTTTATGCTCCGTACGAAGAACGGGTATGCTGCTAGTATATCATAAATATCATATGTTGTTTTTATTAACTCCAGACCTTTTTTAATGAATTAAAGAACATGGTATAGAGTTAAGGAATAAATTTTTAGAGCATTATTTCTCTAACCATTCTGAGAGTGCTATTGAAGTGTTTCATAAGAGTTCATTGAAGAGTTTCAAAGGAGATACTTAAAAAGTTTCAGAAGAATTACATAGTCCACTTCGACGATAACAGCTTGAAATTTCGTCCCAGTATCTCAACGGAAGAGCGTCGGCTGACCTTAACAAAGATCCGTGGTTCTTTTCGCGTTTGGTACATCATTTTCCCGGTTGGCCCGATCTTTACAATGGCGCCTAAGCAAATCAACTCTGAAGATTGGTGCACAGATGGCGAAAGTCTGAAAGTGACACTAGTACGACTAGCACGGATTCAGGAGACTGTGGTATTTTAAGCGCCGATTTCAAATCGGGAAGTCAACAACCACGCAGGAAACTATCCTGGAGGATAAAAATAGCAGAAGACAAACCTGAGGTAAAAGTAGCAGGAGATGGTCAGTCAGATTGTCATTTGCACATCAATCTGACATTAGGAGGTAGAGAATGCAGAGTCCACTTCGACCATGAGCTTGATATGCCGTCACTGTAGCTCAACGGTTGAGCGTTGACTGGCCAGCACGAAAACCCGGGGTTCATTTCTGATTGGGCACCAATGTCTTTTGAGTCCATTGAACACGAGTTAATTGAAAAGTTTCAAAGAAGTTCCGAAGAGTTCATTTAAGAGATTCGGCAACGCAGTCTCTGTTTTAAACACTTTATCCTGAGTTAAATAGAAGGCCTGCCTTGTCTCGCTTTGTCTGCAATAGATCCAATTTCTCGAAAACGCATTACTAACTTCGCAATTGTTAAGTTGGTTAAAGGTTATAGGGAACAAGAATTTTTTCTGAAAATCATCAACGACACTCTCATAGGAAAGGCTAGAAAATTATTGTTCTAAAATAAAGGGTCTTTCACTCTGAGAAGACGCCATGTTCTTCGATTGATATAAAAGGTTTGTAGTTATCTTCCGACGTATTAAAAGCAGCAAACTATTTTTCTGATATATTTTCGAGGGCATATGTAAAGAACCTTGCTGCCCCAACCGGGAATCGAACCCTGAATTTCCAAACTGGCAGTCGACGCTCCACCGTCGAGCTACTGGGACGAAATTGCAAGCTTTTATAGTTGAAGTGGACTCTGCAATCTCCACCCTTTAATATCAGATTGGCGGGCGACGGACGATCTAACTAACCATCTCCTTCTATTTTACCTCAGGTTAGCCTCTTGTTACTACTATTTTTACCCAAGTTAGTATCCTGCTTGGTCGTTAGCCTATCAATTTTGAAATCGGCGCACAATCTTTCAGAGTCCTCCGTACTAGTCGTACTAGGGTCACTTTTAGACCTCCGACATCTTTGCACTAACCTACAGGGTTGATTGTTTCAGGCGCCATTGTAAAGAACCTTGCTACCCCATCTGGGAATCGAACCCTGGATCTCCAAACTGGCCACTGGTCAGCCGACGCTCTACCGTTGAGCTACTGAAGCGAAATTGCAAGCTCTTACAGTCGAAGTGGACACTGCACATATCAATGCCACCTAACAGAAAAGTAATCGATTATTTCAATTTCTCGGTTCATCATATGATTTTGAAATATGATGTGCGTGACTTTTCAGTCACTCTGTAGTAATCAAATGAATTACGTTGTTGTTGAAACCCAGACCGTCCGACCTACCAGGAAGGTGTAAGGTAACTGTTTGGACGGTCGGGAAGTGCCACCCAATTTAGACCGGAACCCAGTGGGGGAGGCATCCACAGGGACCGTACCCTCCTTCCCCTACCACCAACCTCTCGGAAGAACTTTCGGACCCACATATTTAACGTGATCGTACTCCGCATGAACACGGCGGCAGTTTTGGCAGTGGCTGGAATCGAACCCGGGCCTACCGAGTGCAACTCCAGCGCGCTAACCAATGGGCTACCGCGCCCCAAATGAATTACGTAGAAGACCCAGACCGTCCGACTCATCCAAAGGACACGAGCAACCATTTGGATGGCCGCAAATGAATTACGTGTAGTAATTTGTTTGATTGGTGTTTACGTAAAATCGTTGATAATATTTTACGTAAATAGTAAATTTAACTTGCAATATTCCGCAAATTTTTAATTTCTCATACTATAGAATATAGTAATAGAGAAAACTATTGTTCTCACAAAAATTTTCGATTTCAAGATTTTGGTATATGTTTTTAGGACCTCCTGAACACGTTTTGTCTATTTTTTGTGTGATGTTCGTCAGCCTAACTATCTGTCGGTCTGTTGTTGACTTTTTGTGTACACGACAGCCCCCAAATATTTATAGATTTTCCCGAAATTTTTTGTCCGGTTTTGTTAACTAAAAATCTAGAACTAGATAGAATATTTTTAAATTTGAGCAAAAATTTTGAAATTTCATATTTTCTTATTCTGCATAAAATTTCATATTCTGCATAAAAGGGCTTATTACTTAAAAGTTTCAATCGAACTTTTAAGTTGTCACGAAACTTAAAAGTTTCAATCATTATAGTGAAATGTAGCTGAGATACAGGTTATGTGTTTATGACGTCATTAACCCCCTCACGGTGGGGCAAGTTACACCCCCCCTCCCAAGGGATACATTGTCAAACTTGGTATCAATCAAACGGTTTTTTCAAGTTCTGATGAAGGGGGTTCTGATGAAAGGTAAAATGAAGGGTAGGTAACACATTATACTTGTGATCATTTGGAACAACAATACAGATATTTTCAGAAAAAAAAATTACTGAAAGATAGATTCTGATATGAGCGAGTCGAATTGAGCTGCACTCCAGTTAATTTTCTGCTGATTTGGTTTCATATCTAGGATAAAATTAATAAAATAGAGGCACTCACCACCACTCATCTTGAAATGAAGATCTGTATTGCACCTCTAGTATGTTATCTTCTCTAACAATAAACTCTGTCGTACTTCCTTTATAGTATGATTTTGCAGGAAATATGGTGAGAAAATATCCTTCTGTTGCAATAAATGCTTCGGTTCCATTTGTTGTTTTCGATTTTCATCCGTTCAAGGATTTCGAGTTTGTTAGCTTTGCGTAAAATAAATCAAACACTTTTGAAGGACTTCATTTGCCGAATATTCATTCCTTTTCTAAATCTACTTTCTAATTCTACTACTAATCGTTTTTAAAATTTTCTATTGCTGTGTTGAAATGCTATTCATAGCCTTTTTTACTTTCTGCTTAATTTGCATAAAACAATTTCTGATTAATAATTTGTACAATTTGCACAAAAGGCATCGGTGAGATCTGAGAGTGTCCAAAAGTTAAACATAATCGCTATACGTGTTGATATTTTACGAGCCAAAAGTCGGAATAGAACGAAACTTGGTATGCGTGTGTACTAAAGTAATACAAATACAACAGAAAAAACAGGAATATAAAAAAAATTTATGCAGAAGTTATGACTTTTTTGTTATCATTTCCTTTATTTGCATTAAATGTGTGATTTTTCCGTTAACCAGCAATCTATTAGAGCTTCAGATTGAAAGGACCAATCGCAAGTTGACGATTCTGCTTTGGGATAGAATCAATGTTTAGATCAGATCAGATTTTGAAGTGCGTCCCAAAAGATTGTGTGCCGCGAAAGTTGCTTGACGTGAATACTTAGACATGTATGGTTGAAGACGGTAATCCCAGGAGTAACAAAGAAACTGCGTGTCCTATGCAGCTAGTTTTGAGGTAATATACATATCTTTATTGTGGGTTTCGTGTTGGTTCCGTAAGTATGGAAGATTAGGGTAGTCATCACCACTGATACGTAAATTGCATTATCGGTATAATTTCGAGTATATTTCTTATATGTCACAGGTACCAGGTCCAGGAGTACTGTTAAGTTTATTATGTTTGGCAAAAAGCGATGTAGTTCGGTTAATAAAATATATTCGACATTTAAATTTGTCTGTATGTCCCTGGTTGTTGGGAGTTTGGTTGTTTGCTTTCCAGGATCGAGTTTGAATTAGTTCACTTTATAGGTAGGTGTAAGATTTAAGATCCATGAAGGTCAGATCTTTACAAACTACTCTGAATTAGTAGAGGACATGCTTTTCAATTTTAATAAATTTTGCTGTAATATTAGCATCAAGGTCCATTACCTACACAGCCACTTAGAACGTTTTAAAAAAATATGGATGATTTAAGCGAATAGCAGGGAGAAATACTTTATCAGGACATAAAAACTATGGGATAGTAATGCCAGGGAAACTAAGATATACCCACATGATGACATATTACTGCTGGAACCGTCAGAAGGACTGCGCTGGTAGAAAGTCCTACAAAAGAAATTTCTTATACACTATCCGATACAGAAAAAGCAACACCATGAAAGAGAGAATAGAGTGTGTTGATAAAAGACACACAGGCAGAGATGGCATATACAGGGTGTCCCAAAAAGATTGAAACACGCTTTAATTCTTTACCTGTTGGAGATAAAGTGGACAATGTAAATTGCAAAAATGTTGAAAGTAAGGTAGGAAATAAGACTACGTTAATGAAATAGTCCTCCAATTGATTTTCAAAAAGTTACACTTTTAAATTTTTATGCGACCACCTTAGACAAATTTGATCAATCAGAAAATTTTTACTTTTAATGCAACAAGATCATTAAAAAAACCGCATATCTGTATCTTTAAAATTGAGCGAGTTATATTTAATTGAAAATTGAACATTGTGAATGGGGACCATATATCAAATTAGGAATGAAAATTTGTGACATATAACAAAAAAGATCAATGTATGCATATTTTAATTATGTGCTCCAACCGCGTAGTGAGTATCACTGCTTTATATAATCTCTGACTGTGTAATGCTTTATTTAGATGCATTTGTGATAACAAATTTTGACACTTATTAACGTATTTTTAATCTAAACAATTTCCATCGTTAATTTATTTATGATCCTTATTTTCACTGATGAAACAACCTTTAACATGGTATGGAAAAGTGGCATTCCTTCCTTTATCATAATCCAGTTGATTTTAAAGATTACTGACCAAATTTCTTTAAGGGGGTCGTATAAAAATTTAAAAAGTGTAACTTTTTGAGAACTAATGGGAGGACTATTTCATTAACGTAGTCTTATTTCCTACCTTACTTTCAACATTTTTGCAACTTACATTGTCCACTTATCTCCAATAGGTAAAGAATTAAAGCGCGTTTCAATCTTTTTGGGACACCCTGTATAAATAAGTGATGTTAATTCCAGAAGGATAATGCAATACACTAATGGAATAGACAGGGTGATCAGTAGGCAGTAGGACCACCTCTTGCGGCGATACAAGCAACAACCCTTCAAGGAACAGATACAATGAGCGTGCGGTTAGTTTCCTGAAAGATGGGTGACCATATGCCTTCAACTGTTCTCCATAGGTCGTCCTCTGTTTGAGGCGGGAACAGAGCAGTAAAACGACGGCCGATCACGTTCCATATATGCTCGATGGGTGAGAGATCTGGAAATAGCGGAGGCCAAGGAAGCACCTGGTTACCTTGAAAGGCTTGTATGCTGATAGTTGCCGTGTGCGGTCGCGTATTATCTTGTTGGAAAATAGCATTTTTCAACCGCTGAAAGTAGGGCAGTGCAACCGGCCACAGCACCTCATCCACATATTGTCGTGCCGCCATTGTGCCTCTGATATGAACCAGAGGTAACTGGCTATCGAAGCCGATGGCACCCCAAACCATGATGTCGCATTGTCGAGCAGTATGACGTTCAACAGTTGTAACAGGATTGGATCTGTTTCCACGTCACCTTCAGACTCTCACACGGCGACTGTCATTCGATAAACAGAACCGAGACTCGTCGCTGAACACTACCCTGTCCCATTCAGTCGTGTAAGTTTCTCGGACCCGACACCATTTCAATCTCTCACGTCGGTGTGTTGTCGTCAATGGCAATCTTCGGAAAGGATGGTTTGAGTGCAAGACGCTTTTAGCCAATCGTCAAGAAATTATTCTCGCTGATATTGGAACATTCAATGTACCCTGCAAATTCTGCAGAATGTCGACAGTCGTTGTTTGGTGGGGTCGCCACCGCATGCCTTCGAATGCGTCGATCAACGCTTGCTGACGTACATCTGGATGAACACGTACCACTGCGACGATTCACAAGCCTTACTTCAATCCATCTTCTCCAAATCCTTTGAACAGTGGAAGCATCTACGCGTGTTTCAGCGGCGATACGCCAGTACGACCATCCAGCCGTACGTTGACCTAAAATGAATTCCCTCGCACAATCGTCCAAATGATGAAACGGACTTCAGTGTCGTCGGCCAGGCATCTCTTCAACAACATGTGTCTTCTGAAACAAAAAACAGCTCGGAAAACGAGTTTCCGCAGGCGACAGACAGTAATAACCGTTGGCTCAGCTGCCTTTTCCATTCCTTTTATTTCACGCTCTAATCAAGTGACCTACTTGCATTTCAGATCATTTGCATACATCGGCCAGCTGCGTTTGTTTCGCATTTTGCATAATTATACGGCCAAAGTTTCATGGTGTTGCATTTTCTATGTCGGGTAGTGTATGCATGTTGAATGACTGATCCTTTTATGTGCTCGCGAGTTGACATAAATTGATTTAATAATATGTGATTGTTTTAATAGTAATTAATATTAATAGAATCAATGTTTTTCAGAATCATATCAAAAAGAGCAGATCATGCGACTAAGGCTCTGGAAGGTTTACGGACGACCTGTTAAATTAGCATCTCCGGTGACTATGCTGCATCTCCAAAACTGTAGCTGGTGAGGGAAATCTTATGCCATGTTTGGAATCAGCAACCAGAATATACCCATGAATAGATTTAACTTTTAAGGAAGTGACGGCTCGTGAGGTGAAGCAGGTGATGCAAAATAAGTACTGCTTCACTTAAAGTTATCGGCTGAATGGATTATTATTATTTTACGAATTTTTCAGACTCGTTTGACTATTTTTAGATAATATTTGACAACACTTGTGCCAGCAGCGTAATGTGTTTTGATGATGTTCGCTGTCGAAGAGGCGGGGGAATCCCGCCGTTAAAACTGCTTAACCCATTCTTGAAGTCACCAGCCGCCACTGTAATTTAAGGCACTGAAATGTGTGTTAGCCAGTGTTGTGTAAGATTTAGTATTTATTTTTTCGGGGGACTTGAGTATTTTGTATTTTCGTTAAAATAGACAGCAAATATTTTTTTTCACGAACGTTGATTTAAAAAATATTTTTAATATTTTTTGTATTTTATTTAAGAAATGTATTTCCCTTCCATCCCAGCTCTACTTAATTATTCTCAATAGACTAAATTTACCGCACTTAACAAAACTATTGACTACGGGGAATCCAATTTTGGAATAAAAATTTTAGCTACTCACTTTGACTTATAGTATGTAGTTATGAAACAGACTATTTATTCTCTCTCGAAAGAACTTGAGAGAACTGCGCTAAATATTAGAATCGTTTAAAAATTGGACCATTGAAAACAGAACTGAAACTATATATCAAAATAAGTACAGCTATAGTTATTTTGTCCTTAAAGTAATTTGAGAATACATACTGTAACGCATACAATAAAATTAGATACAGCAGACTGCAATTTTAGTCAGCATAAACCAGCTCTCCTAATTTATAGACAACCCTTTCTTGCTTATTATGCTGCATAATACACCTTCAATTTGTTTTCGCGAACAAAGGAAAGAACAGAACAAACGCTAAGGAAGTCATCGTATTCTTCTGCTCCATGAATAAGTGGTGTTCTCAGCACGAAATATTAACATTGCTGTGCATTAGAACAGTAATTAAATCGGATAACTTTAGTGCATGTTATTTGGTAGAAACGCAACATCTAAATCAATAAAGGAAAGAGTTCTGCTTCGAACCGTTGCACTGAGTGGACGACAAATACGCGGCACGATTTGATGAAACAGACACAGAGAAACGATAGTCAAATTGTGTGTTTGAAAATGAACCGTCATAAATCACTGGCAATTTTAGAGTTCTGCTTCGGAGATAAAAGATGCTCGAAAACTTGTTTAATGACATTTTTAATATCGTTATGTAAGAATATGAAAATATGTGAGCGTAGTAAAATGAACCTAATATGACTAGGTTCAGTAGACTCAGGGATGTTGAGCGCCGATTTAAATTGGGAGGACAACGATTACGCAGGAAGCTAACTGCAGGATAAAAAAAAAGATTTAGAAGGGTAATCTGGGGTAAAAAATAGCAGGAGGTGGTCAGTTAGATTGTCAGTTACACTCCAATCTGACATTAGAGGCTGGAGGATGTAAAGTTCATTTCAACGATAAGAGCTTGCAATTCCACGCCAGTAGCTTAAACGTAGAGCGTCGGCTACGAAGATCCGTGGCTCAATTCCCGACTAGGACAGCAAGTCTCTTTACAAAAGTTATTTCTTCTCCTTTTGTATTGACAGCTATAATATTTTTATTTAGCAAACATTAAGCAATGTTCGTTCAGTTCAATTTCGTTAACTCAAAATGTTTTTTTTTTATTTTTGCAGCCATAAAAGGCACTTATTAGAAAACTAAATTCAAAAGAATTAAAAAGATCCAATAAATCATTTAATAATTTCAGTACCGTGTGAAAAAGATTTAAACTAAGAATGGAATCCAACTTTTGAAACAGGGGGGAAAATTTTTAAACAGAAGATTACAGTGTCCAGTGTGTGAAAAGTGACTATTTTAGTCGTATACATTCACTCATGCCGAAAAACTCATAAGTGAAGAACTTTGTATTCAGCAACTCCAAAAAAATTACAGAACTTGGTATTGAGCAACTCTAATAAAATTACAGAACTTGGTATTGAGCGACTCTAATAAAATTGCAGAACTTTTGTAGTGAGCAACACAATAAAATTACGGAATTTTCTTTAAATTTTTGCACGCAAACTATTTAGAATTTAATTTTATTTTTTACTTATCCCTTGTATTGAAACCTATAGTATTTTCATTTATCATATGTTAAACAAAGAAATTCTCTTAAATTCAAACACTATTGACGGAAATTGTTTTTTTTTTCTTTTCGTTCTTCGAGTCTTCAAAGGCACTTTCTAAAAATTCTATTCGAAAGAATAAAACAAATCCAATCATTTTGAGTACAAATATTTAACTGAGAAAAGATTGAAACAACTCATATTTTGAATCCTTTCAAAACCATGTAACAAAAAATGAAACCAGAAACAAAAAAATTTTGAAAGAGCCTTCATATGGAAGAAAAAGGTGTTTTTGACGGAACTATTAAGAATTTTTATACTCTTTTGCACATTTAATTAGTATAGTCTACGAATTTTCGAAAAAATCAGAAGTGGCATCTTCAAAACCGTACGTGGAAATCCTTAGTGATCCCTGATCCTCCTCTAGAATTCTTACTAAATCCATATCAGGCATTACATTTAAGCTCTATCTGTAGCTAATCTTGAGAAATAGATGCTTCTAGAAAAATATGTAGACAAAAAGTGGAAATAGAACCGGAAGTAGATATCTTTAGCGAACCACACTCTACCTCCTACAAAAATAGATGCTAAATTCATATAGATTATCATCTAAACTCTATCTTGAAAAATGTATGTTTCAGGTGAAATGAAAATTTTCGAACCGTAAATTGAAGACGATCCGGAAATGAAAATACTTAGTGAACCTAATACCTCCCCCCCCCCCCCCCCCCTCTGGAATTTAATGCTGAATCTATATCACCCATCGTCTAATCTCTGTTTGTAGTAGATTCTGAGAAATAGATGCTTCAAAAAATTTTATTAAAAATGATAGTAAGGCAACATTTTTGCCACCAATTAAGTATCACCCATTATCTAATCTCTCTCTGTAGCAGATTTTGAGAAATAGATGCTTCCAAAAATTTTAGTAAAAACAATAGTAAAGTAACATTTTTGTCACCAACTAAGTATCACCTATTATCTAGTCTCTATCTGTAGCAGATCCTGAGAAATAGATGCTTCAGAAAACTTTTAGTAAAACAATAGTAAAGTAACATTTTTGTCAACAACTAAGTATCACCCATTATCTAATATAGCAGATCCAGAGAAATAAATGCTTCAAAAAAATTTTAGTAAAAACAATAGTAAAGCAACATTTTTGTCAAAAACTAAGTATCACCCATTATCTAATCTCTATTTGTAGCAGATCCTGAGAAATAGATGTTTAAAACAAAAATTAGTCAAAACAATAGTAAGGCAAAATTTTTGTCAACAACTAATAAAATCTTCAAATGAGGAGAGTTTTTTTAAACAAAGTATTAGAAGTGGTCGTTGTGTTGTTGTTGTTGAAACCCAGACCGTCCGACCTACCAGAAAGGTGTAAGGTAACTGTTTGGAAGGTCGGGAAGTGCCACCCAATTTAGACCGGAACCCAGTGGGGGAGGCATCCACAGGGACCGTACCCTCCTTCCCCTACCACCAACCTCTCGGAAGGACTTTCGGACCCACATGTTTAACGTGATAAGTGGTCGTTGTGTGAAAAAAGTGGCCTCCCGGCTATTTTAAGTCGTATAAGTGGTCGTTGTGTGAAAAAAGTGGCCTCCCGGCTATTTTAAGTCGTATACGAAATCACTCACATCAAACAACTCAAAATAGCTCTCTTAACACCAGCTCTCTTAATAACTCTTATAACATCATAGAATTTTCTTTGATTTTCTACGTGTGAACGATTTAAAAATGAATCTCATAATATTGACAGTTTTAAAATTCAGCGTTGTACAGGGTGTTTCAAAATGTTTGCACGACTAAATATATCTTGAACGATTGGTCGCAAACCCATGGTTCCAATTTAAGAAATGCTTCAAATACGATAGACTTTCAGACTACGACAGTCTGGGTCACGTGACGCGTTTTAATAAAAAAGACTAAAATGCAATTTTTTATATGGACCCTATACGAAGGAAGTTTCACTTAGCAAATTGTTTGTTCCTCAGTCATTTAAATAACTTTTGGTGGGGAGGGAAAGCGCTTCTCTAATATTTCAAAATTGGCCGTAAATTTTTTTTCAAAGTTATAGAACTTAAACCACTTTGACTTGCTCAATAAAACGGTGAAAGCATATTTCGAGGATCCTACAAAAATTATATTTTGTTAGATAAAATTTAAATTCGAAAACTTACGTGAATATCTATATCCAAAGTTTTATACATTCTCCAATTAACCATTGAAAACTTTAATTAATGATATCGCTGGTATTTTTGATGGTATGATATTGAAACATTTTTTGTTTTACTAATTAGTTTATGAAAAATATTTTTATAATTGAAATATTTTCCTTGAGGGCCCGTATAACTTGCATTTTGTACTTTTTTACTAATAGATGTAGCATGATCAAAATTTGCATATGATGATAGTCTACCTGTTTCTTAAATTGAAATCATAGATCTACGACCAATCGTTCAATATTTAATAGTGCGATTTTTTTAAGAACCCTGCATATTATATCTTAAAATAAATTTTTTTTGTGTGCGTTTGAATTTACCGATACCAGGTGGGGTAATGCTTCAATATTTACCTGACGTTTAGTAGTTTAGAAATAGTTTATAACATTAGGTAAAAGTTTGAGGAAAAGAATGACGTAACTCACTCGATTTATTGATCTTCTCTTCTGGAAATGATACTAATGCGCCATCTGTTGAATCAAAGTTATAAATCTCAATATGTTTCGGTTGAATTGATTCTATGTATTTAACTTAAAGAAACACTGCCTGCTAACTTGCTTATGAAAGTAAAGTATTTATATCTATGGACCATCTATTTTCCTTACAAATAGAAACCAAAGATGTCAAATAGCAACAAAAACCGTTAAATTTCAGTTCATGTTAAGTGAAGTTGGGTAGAACAAGACATCAAAATTTGTTTAATCAATAGTTGGTATTTAATTTTAAAAAAATTGCGTATAAACTTCTCTAGTCCCCCAAACTCTTACCGTCACATTTTGATATTTGTATAAGCAGTGTTACATTTTCATGTATTTTCGTTCTAACATTTTCAGAAAGGTTCCTGTCAAGTAGGCGAGAACCTTAATTTTTCGTTCAATCAGAGAAAAATTTAAACTATATTCTTGGGGGTCTACTTACTATAAACGAGCGGAACGAAATCCATTCTCTATTCCTAATGAAAAGAAATCAACATTTTCCTGAATGTTGTTATCCCTTTTATTCGAAGACTACAGTAAGTAGGAAGATAGAAATTTGCGCACATACGTAAAATTGCACACAGATGTGCAGACTCACAATTTGAATAATTAAAACGAACTGTAATAGTGTGAAACGCCCATTTTTAAACCGCGAGTGCTCACTACGTATCTGCAAATAATAAGTAAAAGACAACTTTTAAACAACTAATGTTAACTTGCATGTATAATGATTTAAACCTGTTCCTTTATATTAAATACGTTTTTGTGATTTAAATATGTTACTTTGATTTCATTACTTTCCTGTATTATAATTTGTTTAATTTAATATTCAAATTCTAAAAACTTCTATGCTCTTTTGTATTAGGATTCTTAAATATTGGAATGTTTTTTATGCTTCTAATTTCCTAATTATTTATTAAATCAATTTTTTATTTGAAATCTTTCACAGCTCGAATACTTAATATGTGGGAATCCATTCAAAGCCCGGTTTTTGCTAGCTATTAAATAAAGTATAAATATTTCGGATAGGAAAATTAATACATATTTCATAGTAAATAATTGCATTTCCTTGTCGAAATATATAAGAATATTGAATGCATTTGTTTCCGTGCCAAAGCATACAGGGATATAGTCAGTGCTGCCAGTTAAATCAATTTTTTATTTGAAATCTTTCACAGCTCGCATACTTAGGCCAACGACCGTACCGTGCTGAAAACACCGGTTCTCGTTAGATCACCGAAGTCAGGCAGCATCGGGCGCGGTTAGTACTTGGGTGGGTGACCACCTGGGAACACCGCGTGTTGTTGGCTCTTTTCGGGCGCGGCAGCCCAGTGGTTAGCGCGCTATTCTCGCCGCTGCCAGAACTGCCGCCGTGTTCATGCGGAGTACGATCACGTTAAACATGTGGGTCCGTAAGTCCTTCCGAGAGGTTGGTGGTAGGGGAAGGAGGGTACGGTCCCTGTGGATGCCTCCCCCACTGGGTTCCGGTCTAAATTGGGTGGCACTTCCCGGCCGTCCAAACAGTTACCTTACACCTTTCTGGTAGGTCGGACGGTCTGGGTCTCAACAACAACAACAGCTCGCATACTTCATATGTGGGAGTCCATTCAAAGCCCGGTTTTTGCTAGCTATTAAATAAAGTATAAATATTTCGGATAGGAAAATTAATACATATTTCATAGTAAATAATTGCATTTCCTTGTTGAAATATATAAGAATATTGAATGCATTTGTTTCCGTGCCAAAGCATACAGGGATATAGTCAGTGCTGCCGGTGCCTGATCAAGCCAAAGTAGAGTCCAAGACCAATTTCGAAATTGTGTCACTTTAACCCTAACTGTAAGACCAGGACTGTTGTTTTTTCACATCATTCTTGAACGCATACTTTAAAATACCTGCATCCAAAATTTTTTTCAGTTTCCTTGAACGGTATAATCGCTAGGGGCTCATATATCGGCAAAGTTTTTTTATAACACCCTGTATATTAAGACGCTAAAGAATGTATAATATTTAAAACTATTAACATATTTTATAATTGGAAATAAAAACTAGTATTACCAGTTTTAAATTAATTAAAAAATTATTTCTGTCTACATTTTTAATCACATACAACATTTAAGGGGCCCTTAAAAATTGGGGCCTAGGGTCACGGCTCAGGCGACCCGTACGATAATCAGGCCCTGAATGCTGCTTCCTAGTTGTAGGATACTTTAACTGGACTTAGAGATAGACATATATATTTTTTGTGGCCTGATTGAATAATATACGTAACACGACTAATGTTTCACATTTGAGCTTTAAAGAAAGTCAAACTATTTCGATTTTTCTGTAGAATTAGAAATTTTGCACCAGTTTTATATTTGTTCCGTCTTTTCTACGCTCCGATTATTAATATGATCAGACAGGTGCAAAAGCCTTACTATTTCTACCAGGGATCGAACTGCGAATCCTCGAATTGGCCAGCCGTTGTTCTAACTATTGAACTGCTAAGACAGGATTTTAATTCTTATCTTCGAAGTGGACCCAATCCAGATTAACTTATGATTTGAAAAACTTATATTTTAGCTAGAAACGTTTATATTTCATTAATAGACACTTCAAATGAAAATAAAAGCTAAAGATTATTTTGCTTTGATTACCGCAACTTCAAATGTTACTAAGGAATTTTACGAATGCATTAAAATCATCTGAGAAATAAAATTAAGTCCTAGTTTAGGAATTAATCTCATCGCAAACGTTTAAACAGGTTGCTATGATTAAAATTATTTTTAATTAACTAAAAGATGAGTGTGTGTGTGTTGCTTAAATGTAATCATTTCATAGAACTGAAATCTAAGCGATTTTTTTTTTAATTGGCAAGACTTTCCAGTAGCAAAATTGTAATTTGAAAAGATATATTAACTTTATCTTATTTAATTTCTGTCATTTTATTTAAATATGTTCAATAAACATTCATAAAATTTTTATAATTTAATAATGAGCTCTGCAGAGTATGAAAATAGGCTACAGCCTAAGCTTTTTGCAGTAACGAAAAAATAAATATTTTAAAAGTAATTAATATAAAGTAAAACACTTACCAGCTTAACATGCAGTTTCAGCTTCTAGCTTATCAAACTGATTTAAAAAGGTAATTTGGAGAATTAAATTGTAACTGACAGCTCAAATACAAGCCTATTATGGCATAATATATTACATAAACAATATGAAATTATTTCAACTGAGGGTAGTATTAACTTTTTCAAGTACATTTCCAAAAGTGAAATCTTAATTTTATTTAAAGAATTATTCAAACATTAAAGTAAATCATTTCTAATATTTGGAAATGATGAATATTTTTAAAGATTAATTACTTAAAAGTTAAATACATTTTAGAGGCTATTCAACTGAAAAGCAATTTAAAAGTTAAATACTAAAATACCGAAAATTTATCCATTATCAGTTAACATATATTATTAAATTTATGAGTGGAAAGCGAATTTGCAAAAATACATTTATGCGATAAAATTGGTATAAAACAATTTAAAAGACACATTTTTTCTGTTTAAACAATGATAAAATGTGCTCACTTAAGGTACTAACGCAAAATAATTACTGTTATTACAGCTTCAATGCTGGTCTTCATTCCCAACTTGATTTCTCGGCTACAATTATTGATTTCCGTACTTACATCATGTACTTTTTCTTTTATTTTAAATTATACCAAAAACAGTTTGTATATCGTTTTTATTTTATTTACACTGTTTTGTTTTTCTTTTCTAAAACAATGTTAAAAACTGTGTTTTACTTCATTTATTATTTTGTAAATTAATTCAAGGTAATTTTTATACGTCTAGCTAGACTGAGTCGGAAGCGTGCTTGGGTGCAAATCAAGTGACCAGGGTTTGATACCTTTTTCAAGCTAGTTGTGATTTTCATCTCAAGTTTTATACTCAACTGTTTGTAAAGAACAAATGTTTTATTAGTCAACAACATGAAAAGTTTAGATAAAGTATCAACCGGTTTCAAAGGCAAAAAAAAGCTTTCGTCTGGATCAATCAGGCAGGACATCAGTACCAACGAGGGAAAGCACACGTTTGTCTAACCTGTCTGCTTATCGTCGTTGGTACTGGTGTTCTGTCTGAAGAAGACTCTTTTTTGCCATTGAAATAAATTGTTACCTTATTGAACTTCTTAATGCTGTTGACTAGTAAAATATTTACACCTCAGATTCTTTTTCTCAACAGTTTGAGCGAAAAAAAATTATTTATTACAACGGCATTTTAAAATTTTCTGTATTTAGCTGTCAACTGTAAGTCTCCACTTACATATTTCTTTCTTAATTCATGACAATAAGATCTAGATAGACAATAAGATCATATCTTCTTCTATATGCTCATAGATTCGTTCATTTATCACTTTTATCTCTCACTCAATCTCAAACACACGAATCATTCATGAGATTTACGATTAGTGTACAAAATAGAAACTCGCATTCTAAATAAGAATCTTCTGAAATGAAAAAATTATTATAGTTGTATATATGAAGTGAATAATCTCTCACTGCACGCATGCAATATTTGATATATAATGTGTGACAAAATCTTTGAATCCGAAAAACATCTCCCTAAAATGAATTATGAAATGGAATAATAGAAAAATGAGAATACTGTCATATAAATGGGCACTGCAATATTTTGAAGATAATATCATTTATTCATAATTTCATTTCATCTTTAGTAAGATATAGTTAAAACATCGAGTACAAGAATATTTTCAGTTTTCGACTTTTTATGAGCTTTAAATTATTTTTCCATTGCAAAAGTATTTTCATTTCTTAAAACTTTTCAATCCTAAATGGGATTTATTTGAGTTTTTTATTCCATTATAATTCCATGGGAATGTCGGAACTATTAAGAAAAAAAAAAGAAAAACTAGTTACTGGGTTACTCGTTATAGACTGATGTGAAACATAACTCCTTTCGCTTTTTTCAAATAGGAAAATTTTATTGTGTGTTGTATGTAACGATAGAATAAGGTACCTAGAGAAAGGTTTCGATTTCTTGGAAGATTTTGAAAAAAAAAAAAAAATCAAATAATTTGCAATATGGCATGATGATTTAGAATATATTGCCATTTGTGGCCTCCTAATTTGGTTACAATCGGATAGAAATTTCTATATTTTTTTACAATTTTGAAGTGAAAATAATTTTACACTACTTTCGTGTGAAAATTTTCTTTTCTTTGTTGTATCTTTAAAATTTAATCTTTCATTGCTGAAAACTCTGTTGGCAACTCAAAAGAAGTAATATTTAGATGCTTTAACTTTCATTGTTGAAAAAGCTGTTGCCATTTCAAAAACAATAATATTAAAATTATTGATTTAAACAATTATAAAAGTTCCTTAGCGACCTGAAATATTATACAAAATTTCCATCTTGACATCATCGGGAAAAACATAAAAATTCTCTTTCAGACAAACTTTGAAAAGAATCCATACGATTAATAGACAGATTTAAATTTATTTAAAAAATATATATATACTTTACGTGCGTTTTAAACCTCGCTGAATTTTATATTACAATATAAAAAATTGACGTACCATTCAGCGTTTATATTTTAATAGCAGCTCCTATATATATCACAAGCTACATCAGAAAAAAAAATAATAAATCCATACATTGATTACTTATAAATTTTTTTAATAGAGTCATGTCTTCGATTTTTGCGTTTCCCCATTACGGAGCGGACCGGTTTTTTTGAAGCTGTTCTACCTACTGAGGCCACTCCCATTCACTGGGGAACTAACCGCTCTGAGAAATTCGCGCAGAAATTTTCTGTGAGTTCTGATGTTGTTTTTATCAGTTTGCATTTTTTTAGTTTGCATTTTAAATCCCGAACAACGTCGGGTACCTTTTCCAGTTATGCTTTCCCTAGCACTTTAATTTCAGAACTACTCGCAATTAAGAATTTTCAAAACTTCAATAAAAATTAGCAATAAAATTAAATTTATTCCTAAACATACTGCTTCTGTTTTCAGTTACAATAATTTTTAATGTTCAATGCCACTTGGTTGCTGCAGAATAAATTATTCGGCTTAATTATATTATGAAATATGGTCATTACCTCCGGTAAATAGCTTTAAACCATTTTTCCACATGGTGAGCAAACATGTTTAGACTTAGATGAATAATAGTCTTGGGAAACTTACTCATCTGCATTTGAAAAGCTCCTCAAATGAATCATATACAGTAAATTCATACATCTTGATAGCTATTACATCTTTCGAAGACGCGTATTTCAGCTTATGATACATACATTCTATATTATGATGCAGGCATTCTGGCTACTAAAGATTTCAAATGAAGACTGAATTTAACAAATATTTATGAAATTAGAACTATAAAAAATTATTTCAATATTTGATAATCCTAATGCAAAAGAGCATCTAAGTTTTCAGAATTTGAATATTAAGTTAAGCAAATTAAAAAATCTGATTTGGGCTACACATGACAATTATTTGGCAATATTTAAAACGTCGTCAAATTGGAGACATTCCACCAAATTCGTCTCCAAAATCTCGCCAAGCGTTAAAGACGGAGAAATAAGATATTCTTATAGCAGATAAATGACTGTTGGCGTCCAACTACAAAAGTATTACCCAAACCATCTTTTCTCGTGAATGGAACGAGCTAGATCCACGAAAATGATGTCACCAAATTTATTGCATGCTGTTACATATGAAAAGTGAACATATTTCACAATAGTTAATATATATTTTTTTATTTTATATGATTTTTTGATAAATTTATTTGAAAAATGTTCAATATTTTGAGAACGGTTCATGCTATCGTTCTAAAGTTTGTCAATCTTTTTTAATGAAAAATTACATGAAAAATGATTGAGTAACTTTATTAAAGGTTTTGATTTTATGATTTTTTCAAAATTTTACTCGAAAATTTAGTGTGATTCCAAACATTTGATTGTGTTTAAATACAATAGGCTTCTAGTATTTATGGAGTTGTTGTTGTTGAAACCCAGACCGCCAGACCTACCTGGAAGGTGTAAGGTAACTAATATTTATGGAGTGTAATTTTTCTACTAAATTTTGTTTGAATCGCTCCATTCGTTCGTCAGATATCGTCTCCACTGACTCACTGACACACACACAGACATCACCTCAAAAATGTTTGATTCGTGTTCAGGAATTCTTGAAACGTGCTCCCGTCGAAAACTCAAATTCGAATTTTCGACCTCGTCACAATATTTTCCTTATACATTTACTATGTATATAAGGAAAGTAAAAACAGTGAGACAGTGGATCAAAGTAACACATTTAAATTCCCGAAACATATGTTCATAGATTTGCATCGTGGAAGTAAAAGGTAACACTCTAACTCCATGGTATGTATATTGTTTCATCACGTTCTTTTTACAACCCTGTCGAAAAGAAAATAGGGTAGTGAAGCTTAATATTTGACTCTTTTTTACAACAAAGGTTATTCATATCCGAAGTGCTGCTAGACCTATATTTTATATTCACACCCTATTTGTAGGCAGTGTAGTGAGCATACGCAATGTAAAAATAGACATTTCGCCCTGTAAAATTTCGTTTCAATAATTGAAATTATGATTTTGAAAATCTGCGTGCAATTTCTCGTACGTATACAAAATTTCATCTTCCTACCTATTATAGTTCTCGAGATAAATGGATAACAAAATTCAGGCAAATGTTGATTTCGCTTTGTTAGAAATTTAGAATGGACTTCGCATCGCTCGTCCATAATTAATTAGTTTAGAAAAATGTAATACACTGAATCAAAACGTAGAATGTAGCTCTAATAAAGATAAGTAATTATACGTATATTTTGGAAATCATTGGACTTCTTTTTTCAGTGCAACAAGCTTAGACCAAACGAGCGCAGACTAAGCCGCTCAAACAGAAAATGATTAAGCAACAGAACCCTATATAGCAGCGCCTGCTAGTGTAACGAAATATTAGTGAAAGTACAAAAAATAGAAAATCAGGGAAAAATAAACTTGAGAAGCAAATAAGAAATAAAATATCAATTACAGTAGATATATATTAAATATTCATTGCGCATATTTTGTTTCATAATTTATTCTTATTTTTGTATTACATGTCACTATCTTTACTTAAAAAAAATATCTGATGTGGGCAGCATGACTCTCCCTATATAATGAAATAAATTTACTTCTTTCACAGTGAAAAATGATGTATAAGATCTACAGCATAATGTTTTTAATGTTGAATTGTACATTTGGCACTTAACGGATGACAATCTGTAAGACTATTCCGAAGTGCCCAATTAACATATACTAGCTGAATACCCGTTGAAAATCAACGATCTCGTAATAAGCAACCACTGAATATTGTCATTTCTTTAATAATTCGCGTTTCACATTTATTCGGCAAATCGAATATTTTAGTGTGCGGGACCCCTTAAAGAAGAAAATATTGTAAATTTTAAATTGCGCACATCTTCCTTTCGAACTATCTACCAGTACACCAAATTAAAGTCTCTATCTCATCCCGAAGCATACTATTTTATCATCTCCCCTTTCGAACGTTTTTCTGTGGAGCACACCCATAAATGAACATTTTTGTAAAACACTGTTCGCCTTGGGTTTCTTATGAGATGATTGGCCCATATACCAAATATCAAACCTCTATCACATTTAAAGGAAGCCTGTCTCATTTATTCCGAAAATCGAACATATTGGTTTTCGGCACCCCCTAAAGTTGCAAATATTGGAAATCTGAAATTGCACACTTTCTTCCTTTCAAACTATCTACCAGTGCACCAAATTTGATGTCTCTATCCTATCGTGAAGCATGTTTTCCTATGACTTCATATTTCGAACGTTTTTCTGTGTTGCACCCCCTTAAATGATCATTTTTGGAAAACCGTAATAATCGTAGGTTTTTTTTTATCAAATGATTACCCCATATACTAAATTTCAAGCCTCTATCACATTGTAAAGGAGGCGTTTTTCATTTGTTCGTCAAATCGAGCATTTTAGTGTGCGGCACCCCCTACAATAACAAATGTTGGAAAACTGAAATTGCACACTTTCTTCCTTTCTAACTATCTACACGTATACCAAATTTGAAGTCTCTATCTCATCGCAAAGCATGCTTTTTCTATCATTTCACCTTTCGAATGTTTTTCTGTGGAGTACCCACCCCCTTAAATATACATTTTTGAAAACTCTATTCTTCTTGGGTTTTCTATTAAATGATTAGTCCATATACCAAATATCAAGCCTCTATCACGTTCTAAAAGGAGTGTTTCTACTTCATTCCGAAAATCGAACATTTTTGTGTGCGACCCCCCCCCCCCCCCTAAAGTAGAAAATATTGGAAAACTGAAATTGTACACTTTCTTCCTTCCAAACTATCTACACGTACACCAAATTTCAAATCTCTATCTCATCCCGAAGTATGTTTTCTTATGAATTCACCTTTCGAACGTTTTCCTCTTGAGCACCCCCTTAAGCGAACGTTTTTGAAAAACAATAATCGTCTTGGGTGTTTTTATCAAACGATTATTCCATATACCAAATTTCAAGCCTCTATTAAATTTTAAAGGAGCCGTTTCTCATTTATTAGGTAAATCGAACATTTTGGTGTGCTGCAGCCCCTTAAGTAGAAAATATTGAAAATCTGAAACTGCACACTTTCTTCCTTTCGAACGATTTACCCATACACCAAATTTGAAGTCTCTATCTTATGGCAAAGCATGCTTTCCTATCATTTCACTTTTCGAACGTTTTGGTGTGGAGCACCCCCTCTAGAAAACGTTTTCGAAGAATTCGATTTTTCCAGGGGGTTTTATCGAACGATTGAGCCGTGTACCAAATTGCAAGTCTCTTTCTATTCGGGAAGTGCCTAAAAAAGCGTAACAGACAAACGGACAGACGGACACTTGGCAATTAGTATATATAGATTTCACGCAACTTCAAATTGACAATAATGAATACTGATAGCAGCAATACAGTACATATACACTCCAAGACAAAAATATCGACGTACCCCGCAAAATAATCCGATAGTAATGAAACTTTACATGCAAACACCTTTCGACCGAATATGCAAATGATCAAAAAGTCGCAGCCAATGAATGAATAGTCGGAACTACAGCGCATTGAAACTGAGCACCATGGTGGTGTATATAAGGAGCGAACCTCGCTTTCAGGAACAAAACGTGCAGTGGATTTCGATTGCATTTATTTACGTACCTTGATTGTAACAATGCCTCGCCGGCGAATTCGCGGACACTACGAGCATTTGAAGGAGTTTGAAAGAGGGCGTGCGGTCGGGCTGCATGAGGCTGGATGGGCACACCGTCGAATCGCTCGGCATTTGAGCAGGAGCGATGCAGCAATTAGACGGTGTTGATAGGAATGGGTCCTGAATGGCAGATTGCAGCGGACGGCCTAGAGCGACGACAGAACGGGAAGATAGAGCGATTGTCAGAGCAGCTGTGCTAGCACAAGATTCGTCGTTATCAACCATCCAACGTGTGACAAACACGGAAGTGACAACCCGAACCATTAATAGAAGATTACGGAAGTGGAATCTATACCCGAGGCGCCCATTACGCTGCCTACCACTGACCAGTATGCACCGTCAACAGCGATTGCAATGGTGTCGGGCCCGATCCACTTGGAATTGGGAACGTATTGTCTTCAATGATGAGTCCAGTTTCGAACTGAGTCCCGCGACCACCGCAGACGTGTATGGAGACAGCCCAGACATCGTCAGGATCCTGCTCTTATTGTCACAAATCACATGGTCCGACAACAAGGAGTTATGATCTGGGGTGCCATTTCTTTTGATAGCCGGACCCCTTTGATAGTCCTTCATGGCACCATCACAGCACAGAGGTACGTTGCCCACATTCTACGACCCGTTGTATTGCCATTCCTTTCGCGACACCCCAGGCTACCTTTTCAGCAAGATAATGCTAGGTCACACACGGCACGCCTCTCTATTGATTGTCTGCGTTCTTACGACATACTTCCTTGGCCAGCCAGATCCCCAGATCTCTCACCTATTGAGCCCATTTGGGCTGAGATGGGGCGTCGCCTGCGACCATCCCAGAATGTAGACGAATTAGCTCGTCAATTGGAGGCCATGTGGAGCGACATCCCTCAGAACACCATCCTGCAACTTTATGCATCAATGCCACGTCGGGAAACAGCTTGTACCAAAGCCAGAGGTGGACCAACGCCATATTGACACGCTCACGTTTTATAGATCTTTCAGTGCAATAAATCATCCAATTGTTCTGAAATTCTAATCATTTCTTTTTCTGTACATCCACATTACACGTACCAAATTCTGTCTCATTTGGATAATTCTTTCTTGGTGCGTCGATTTTTTTTGTCTTAGTGTATTAAAATATTTAATAATTAATTCATTAATTTGGAGTTATTTTCGTTAACTTGACTTCGTTCCCGTTAACTTGGTTTGATTTTAAACTTCGTTTAATATTTTCTTTCGTTAATTTTTACAATTTTAAGGATATTTTCTGCACTCTGGGACAAAATATCGTCAGATTGGTGATAAGTACGCCAAATGTATCTCCAAATGTATCGCCAAGTTCCCAAATGCATTGCAAAAAGTATCAGTCAAAAGAAGAGAAGAACATTTCTTATATATAAATGACTGTTGGCGAATTGTTAAGTGGCAAAATACAAAACTATTACATAAAGTATCTTGAATATAACGAATTAGATCCACGAGAATGATATTAAACAAATTTATCGCAAAATATTACGTATGAGAAGTGAACTTGTTTTACGACAGTTAATACTCTTTTAATTTTATGTGATTTTTTCTGATATATTTATTCGTAAAAAGTGCAATATCTTGAAAATGGTTCATGCTAGCTTTCGAAAATTTGTGCTAATCGTACACTAATGATAAATTACATAAGAGATGATTATTATTTTCTTTTCATACATAGTATAATGTATAAGGAAAGTATTGTGACGGGGTCGAAAATTCGAATTCGAGTTTTCGACGGGAGAGCGGCAATACAGTACGTTCCAAGCATCCCTGAAGCCGAAACGAACATTTTTGTGGTGATGTCTGTGTGTGTGTGTGAGAGAGAGAGAGAGAGAGTATGTATGTATGTGTGTCAGTGAGTCTGTGGAGACGATATCTCACGAATGAATGGAGCGATTCGAATAAAATTTGGTACAAAAATTACAATCCATTAATACTGGAAGGCTATTGTTTCAAAACGCAATCGAATATTCAGAATCCCCTAAATCTTCCAAGTGAAATTTTGAAAAAATCATCAAAAAATCAAAACTTTTAATAAAGTTATGCAAATAGACATTTTTTATATAATTTTTCATTAGAAAACGATTGACATGAACTTTATAACGCTAGCATGAACCGCTCTCCAGATATTGCACATTTTTCAAATAAATTTATCAAAAAATCACATACATTAAAAAAAAAATTAACTATTGGGAAATATGTTTACTTTTCATATATGTAATATCATGCAACAAATTTGGTGACATCATTCTCGTGGATCTAGCTATTTCCGTTCATACTTTGAGTAATACTTTTGTATTTGAACTCCAATAGTCATTTATCTACTATAAGAATTACTTATTTCTCCGTCCATAACGCTTGGAGAGATTTTGGCGACGAATTTGGTGGAATGTTTCCAACTTGGCGACTTTTTTAAATGCTGCCAAATTAACGAAAATGTCGCCAAATTAATAAAAATAACACTAAATCAATGAAAATGATGACTAATTGGCGAAAATTCAATATCTTGAAAATAATATAATGTCCAACATAATATCTTGGAAAGACTATAAGTAATCTACTATAAGAATAACCTATTTTTCAGTCCGTAACGTTTGGTAAAATTTTGGTGACGAATTTGTCGGAATATCTCTAACTTGCTGACTTCTTGTTGCCAAATTGACGAAAATGTCACCCAATTGATAGAAATTCACCAAATTGAAGAAACCGACGCTAAATCAATGGCATGACTACTAATTGATGGAAGTTCAATATCTTGGAAAAAACATAAGGGTAGACTATAAGAATGACCCATTTCTCCGTCTGTTACGTTTGGCGAGAAATTTAGCAACACGTTGCCAACTTATCAACTATTTTAAATGTTGCCAAAGTGACAAAAAATTTGTGAAATTGATAAAATTGAAGCCAAATGGGAAGTAATGTTTCGCAAATTCTGATTTCCGTCATATGACGGGCATACCTTCTAATATATAAGAAATGTTCTTCACTTCGTTTGTCCGTAACACTTTGTGGTGTATTTGGCGAATTTGGTGAATAATCCAACAAAATATTGCTAACTTGGCGATATTTCGCCCCAGATTGATGAAAATATCGTCAAAATGGCAGAAATGACGCTACATTAATGACAATGACGCCTAATTGATGAATTAATTATTAAAATATTTTAATATATGGACTATATCGCTTATTGAGGATGCTATCAATATTGAAAATTGTTTATTTAGTGTTGCCTGAAATATAAGTTAACTGGGTACTTTTAAATAGTTTTACATGTTGTCATCCGAAAAGTCGCCAAATGTACAATTCAACGTTAAAAACAGAGTACCGTGGATCTTATACATTATTTTTTTACTGTAAAAGGAGTAAATTCATTGCAATATACAGGGTGCGGCAAAAAGAGCGTACCGATTTGGAACGTCAATAAAAAAAATACAAAGCAAGATAGAGAAAGAAATCTTTTATACTTGAGAAGTACACAGTATGCCATTGTTATCCATTAAGTTTTGAAGAGTACATCAGTTAAATGGCGACCGTCAATGTCGATGCAGTTTTGAAGTCTGTTTCGGAAATTTTGCAGTGATCTGCGGACCATGTCCCTTGTAATCGCCGTGATTTCTTGCGTAATTTCTGCCTTGAGTGCTTGCAAATTTGTTGGTCGGTGTTGGTACATTTTTGATTTGAGATAGCCCCACAGAAAAAAATCACATGGGGCCAAATCCAGCGAACTCGGTGGCCAACCGATGTCAGCTGCGTGTTGGCGTGCAGATCGCTTGAGAAACTGCAGTAAGGAATCTCTAGCAGCTGCCACATCTTCCGGTCTTGTTATGCTTCTAGGGCGGCCAGGACTCTTTCTTTTTAAAGCCGAACTTGTTCGTCTAAAATTTGAAATCCAACGACGAATTGTTTGTGCAGCCGGAACCGGATCATGACGTCCGAGCTGAAAGCATATTCGGAAGGCCCGTTGCGTCGTTATCAGAGATTCACCGTTCGTAACAAACTCTTCAACAACAAAAGCACGATGCTCTCCTCTCCAACCCATGACGGTAACTAAAAATGGCATGCGCAAATAAGTCAAAAGAGACCATGCCCACTGCTGTACCTCTACTATGAGCAAAGCAACGCTTCTGCCAAATCAGAACGTTCTTTCTGCCGCACTCCTGTATAAGGAAAGTCATGTGCTGCCCACATCAGATTTTTTACGTAATGTAATTGAAAGTTCTGATTTTTTTTTCAATATTTCATTCGAAATTTTGAGATTTTTCGAACATTCAATTGCGTTTAAAATAAATAGGATTTCAATATTTACTGATTGTAATTTTTGTACTAAATTTCATTCGAAGCGCTCCGTTCGTGAGATATTGTCTCCCCAAACTCACGGACACACACACACACACAGAGGGAAAGGCTCAAAAACGGTCGATTCGAGTTCATGGATGCTTAAAACGTGCGCTTTCGTCGAAAACTCGAATTCGAATTTTCGACCCTGTCACAATACTTTCCCTATACATTATGCTATGAATATAGGGAAAGTAATATGTGCCGAGGAATATAATCGTGGCATAGATTTAGTAAATTAAATGTGAAATAATGTACATTAAATGTGAAATAGATATTTTTATGCAAATAGAGGGTGAAAAAGAATTTGTAAGTTGAATTTAAAAAAAAAAAATTAAGTTCTTGGTGGAGGTGCAGAACTATTGGCAAGTTTATCAAACTTCATGAATGAAAAGTATAGAAAAAAAAATATATTGGATATATTTTTAGTAATAAATTTGAGAAATTTACCTAATAACGATATATAGAGATACAATATATAGGGAGTTCAAGTTTTATCACCATACATTTCAATTCATCTAAATTCATTGCAGCAAGAAACTACTTTAGAACAAAGTAAATTTGCTACGTCAAAAAGAATTAATTTTAATATTAAAAATATAATAATAATACCAAAAATATTATTTCTTCAGTCTGTATTTATAAACTAATAATTTTATGGAGGTGTAGAAGTACTTGATAATTAATGACTGATGTTGACCTTTTTCATTTCAGTGAAAATCACTAGTTTTTGGCTAATGTAAAATAAACAAGAATAATGTACACTAATGTAAAAAAATCTGATGTGGGCAACACATGACTTTCCTTATATAATGCAATGAATTTACTACTTTTACAGTTAAAAAAATCTGATGTGGGCAACACATGACTTTCCTTATATAATGTAATGAATTTACTACTTTTACAGTAAAAAATAGGATTTTCTTGTAGTAGATACTAATATTCTTTCCAAGATATTGAATTTTCGGCAATTAGTCGTCATTTTCATTGATTTAGCGTCATTTTTATCCATTCGGCGAGATTTTCGTTAATTTGGCAACATTTCAAAAAAGTCGCCAAGTTGGCGACATTCCGCCAAATTCGTCGCCAAAATCTCGCCAAGCGTTATGCACTAAGAAATAAGTTTTTCTTAAAGCAGATAAATGACTATTGGCGTTCAAATACAAAAGTATTATTCAAAGTATCTTTTTTCAAGAATGGAACGAGCTAGATCCACGAGAAGGATTACACTCAATTTATCGCATTGTATTACATATGAAAAGTAAACATGTTTCTCAATAGGAAATATTTTTCTTATTATTTTATATGACTTTTTGATAATTTTTTTAAAAAATGTACAATATCTCGAGAACGGTTCACGTTAGCGTTCTAAAATTTATGTTAATCGTTTTCTAATGAAAAATTACATAAGAAATGTCTATTTGCGTAACTTTATTAGTGGTTTTAAATTTTTGACGATTTTTTCAAAATTTCATTCGAAAATTTAGGGGTGTTCTGAACATTCGATTGCGTATAAAAACAATAGGCTTCCAGTGTTTACGGATTGTGATTTTTGTACCAAATTTGGTTCGAATCGGTCCATTCGTTCGTCAGTTATCGTCTCCACAGACTCACTGACACACACACACACACATACACACATACTTTCACACACACACACACACACACACACAGACATCACTTCAAAAATGTTTGATTCGTGATCAGGGATGCTTGAAACGTGCTCTCCCGTCGAAAACTCGAATTCGAATTTTCGACCCCGTCACAATACTTTCCTTATACATTATGTATATAAGGAAAGTAATAAACAAGAAATTTATAAAGGATTCTTCATATGGTGACAAAAACTGTATGTACACTTCATTTTCGACGGCAATATTAAGCATTTTTGTTGTCCTTTGTATAATTATTTCGTCCAGTCATACAAATTTTCGAAAAAACCGGAAGTGACATCTCCTGAATCATAAATGGAAGTTCTTAGTGAACCCCAACCCCTTCAAAATTTGATGCTGAATCTCTATTATTCATCTTCTAAGCATTATCTTTAACCAATCCTAAGAAATAGATGCTGCAAGGAACTCCTTTGAACCACAAGTGAAAAAAAATCGGAAGCAGAAATCTTTTATGAGCCCTCCTATACCTCCTTTAGTGTTTAATGTTGAATTCTTATCAGTCTTTATCTAAGTTATATGTCTAGCAGATCCCGAGAAATAGATGTTTCAAGACAAATGTAGATTTATGAATCGGAAGTATAACATCTCCAGCAATGGAAATGGAGATCCTTAGTGAGTCCTTAAACCCCTGCCGGAATATGATGCTGAATCCATAATAATAATTATCAAAGCTCTCAATCCCGATAAATAGATGCTTCAAGGAATATATTTGAACCGAATATGGAAAATAAACAGGAAGTTTAGTGAACTGCCTTACCTTCTCCAGAATTTGATGCTAAATGTATATCATTTATGATCGAAGTTCTATCTATACTATCCAATCTTAAGAGATAGGTGTTTCAAGTAAAATGAGAATTTTTGAACCAGAAATTGAAAAAGAACCAGAAGTGAAAATCCTCAGTGACTCCCCTCCCCTCCTCTTCATTCTCCTCCGAAATTTGGATGTTGAATCCAAATCAATCATCATCTGAGCTCTATCTATAGCAGATCTTGAGATATAGATGTTTCAAGGAGAACAATTTCGCAAAAACAATAGAATGAAAAACACTTTACCAACAAAATTACCAAAATAAAAACATCATTTGGGATTTTCTTTGCATTACTGAACCTTAATTAACTGCTTTATAAAGTTTGAGCGACATTCTCAAATATCAAGTACATGACTAAAATCCCTAAAAATATTAAAAAAAACTTTTTTTTTAGAGAGAAACAGTTAATCATTGTTTGGCATATTTTCTTGACAGGTCATTTTTAACTTACGAAGCATGTAATTGGAAGGGTTAACCATTTATAAACACCGGTTGTATTCGCAGTGTATGTGGATAATAGAAAATCTATCCATGGATTATGCGATATACTTTTGACCTAATTCAAGCATATAACTTAATGTAGTTATTTACTATCATTTTCTTCAAAGTTTTTTGTTAAAGTAAGTTTTAACTTAACCAATCGCTATCTATATAAAGTTTACAATTTATAGAAATAATTTATTTTTCATATTTTAACAAATATTAGAAAATAAATATTCGCATGGTACTTAGCCTTTCTTAAATAATAGTTTTTAGCCTAACGAATTTTATTTCATAGTCATAATCTGACTAATAAGTAAGGCGATTTATGTCGCCATATATAAAAAATGTAACCACGCATATAACGTAATAAATAGTTTTCAATTATGAAATAAAATAACTTTAAAACAAGAAATTTAATAAGGAACCTTCATAGGGTGGCAAAAGTCGTGAACACTTCATTTTCGAAGGAAATATTATGAATTTTTATACTCTTTTAAACACGGTCATGCAAATTTTCGGAAAAACTGGAAGTGACATCTCCAGAAGTGAAAATTTGTAATTAACCCCACCCCTTCTGAAATTCGAAGTTCAATCCATATAAGTTATCATTAGGACAGTAATTATTTCGCTGTTCGAATTTCCGCGACTTTTAGGGGGTTTCTGAAATTTCGCAAATACCAAATAGTTTCGCGAATTTAGGATTTTCTTTTCTTGTTATCGCCCAACTTTAACATTACAATTTTTGCTTCAAAACAAAATTTCTTCTGCGACTTTTGGGGGGGTTTCCAAAATTTCTCAAATATTAAATATATCAAGACCTTTGAGACGGCGAAGAATTATTTGCGTTTTCGTACAAGAACTACGTGTTCTCAAAGTTTCGATTGATTTCTGGAATACGAAAAAAAATCGTTTTCCTAGCTACATAAAGGGGCCATCCGTTCTCTCATAAACTCTACTCATATATTCATACTCTAATCATATACTCATAAATAGTGTCGATGCGATTGATCCTTTTCTAAATTTAGAATCATATTACAGGGTAACACAAAAGTAAATATGCGTCTGTACAATATAATGTAAATCCAAACGCTGCTCACTTAAATGAAAATCTTGATCTCATCATGTTACGGCGTTGATAACATTGCCAGAATTTCAAAGGTTTATGGTCAAAGGTTAAAGGTAGGTATGAGTTTAAGAAAATTATTATACCATGCTTATTAATTTGCGTAGTAGTTTATTGCATTACCTCTTCTCAACCGACATGCTTTTCTTAGAAATGTTGGTGTAAATCGTCAACCGCGAAGTTTTTGAGAAGTTCAGCGGTTTGCCCAGCGATCGGCCTGCGAATTTTGCTTTTTTTTTCAGCGATACAATTACTTCCCCATTTATCATCTAAGCTCATCTATAGCCAATATGAATAACTAGATACTGCGACGAAAATGTACATTTTTAATTTGAACTGACATCTCAAAAACCGGAGGAGCAAATCCTTAGTAAGACCTCACTCTTACTAGAATTTAATGCTGAATCCATATTAGTCATTATCTAAGCTCTATCTATTGAGCTTTATCTATAAGGCGAACCTTATTAGGGAGTCCCCCTATCACATCTGAAATTGCATGTTGAATCTATATCAGTCACTGTTTAAGCTAATGCTGAGAAATAGAAATTTCAGAGGAAATTTTTAAATCGGAAAGGAAAAATGAACCAAAAGTAGAAATTCTTAGTGAACTATCTACCTCTTCGAGTATTCCATGGTGAAACCCCATCAGTTATCAACTAAGCTCTATTTATAGCAAACTACGAAAAATGGATGTTTCTTTAACCAGAAATTGTAAAAGATCCGGAAGTGGAAATCCTTAGTGAACTCCTATAACCCCTTAGAAATTTGATGCTGAATCCATATCATTCATCATTTTAGCTTATCTACTGCATATCCTAATAAATAAATACTTCAAAAAATGTATGATATAACATAAATGGCAACTTTTATTGCCACCAATAAAATGTTTTCAAATTTATTATGTTTTTACTAAAAGGTTTGAAATTTTGAAAATGCTTATGTTTTAAATACAATTTCAAGATAGTTCCAAATTTCGAGAATAAAATTTATAGCTCTTTAAAAATTATCCACTATGAAAGCCATACTGTCGACAGTAATATTATATAATTAAGATAGTTAGAAATGGTACCCTCTTTCCTTGTCAGTTTGACCACATCTGTTCGTTACCCATTAAACCATCTTCCCCCTGTCACCATCCCCATATATAAAACAATTCCGGTCATTTAAAAATTTCTGACAAGTGCTAGTACATCTCCTATATTGGAAGATGAAAAGAGGATGAAGGGTGTGGTAAAAGTACCAAGCGGTCCCTTTACTTTGTTTCTTACGTCGTTGTTTTGACAGCAGATGTAGCACTGTCATAATGGAAGACGACGTCTCTTCCAAACTTCATTGATCTTGGTCTTTTCTTCAAATTGTCTTTATAACTTCTGAATTTCGTAATGGCTTTAAAAATTATCTAGGAAATTTAAATGTACAAGCCCATATGAATAGAAAATAGAAATCACTCAAATTCAAACCCTTTTTTTAAGTACAAATTCTTTCCTCACCAAATTATTATTCACCAATTATTACTTTACCTTTATTATTTTCAAATATATCAAATAAAAAGGATCATTCCATTCAAACTCTGTGAAACTGTTTTTTTCAATTTATTTTTTCGCTCATTTGTTTTAAAATATGATTCCTAAAGAATTAACCACAGTAAAATAGTGACCACTAGATGCGGGTACAGAAGCTATGTGCCCTCGTTATAGAATGTAAATTATGATTATCAACTATCATATTATAATCAATAAGTGCAAAACTCTTTGTGCGAAGGATAAGAAAAATTTGAGCAACTTATAAAAGTACAAATAACACAATAGTGCAGCATACACTGTAAAATGTTTGCAAGCATGTTACTGAAAGTTTCAGAGGAATAAGCTGTCCGTAATGGGGTATAAGGTTCCTGATAGTTATGATAATATATATATATATATATATATATATATATATATATGATCTAGTTTAGAATTGATAGTAACTTTATAGTTAAATCATTTCTTTTTATCTTGTAATATCTTCCTTACTACATTTTCATTAGGTTTTACATGGACTTAGTTGTTTATACTTATATATAAGCAATTATTTTATTTCTATTATTAATTTCTATATGTTATATTGTCATACTCATAAAATTATTATTACTATTATGAATTACACTTATTTGATTTAGTGACTGACAAATATATTTATACTTATTATTATATAATTTGATAGATATTGCCCGGTATTTTCAATTTATGTTGGGAATTGTTTAGACCGATATCAATTAACCAACATTGTGCTATGCGTAGTTTTGGATATAATAATTGCCCAGCTAAAAATTATAACTTCAATAAATGTTAGAGTAAAAATTGCAAAACCTGCCCATTTGCTTCTAACTCTCAAATTACCAATCAAAATAGCCAAAAGTATTTCTGTAATATTTTTAATTGCATCTACAAAATATCCTGTAACATATGTAATTTATCTTATATAGGACAGATCAGTAATTCTATTCATCTACGTATGTTCACAGAGATCATGCCAAAAAATATATCCTCAATAATAATTTTCTTCCTCCTTCTAATAAAATTGAATATAAACACTTTGCTAAACATGGTTTTTAAAATATAACTTTACATATTTTGGATATAAAAACTAATGCAGCTGATAGAATGTTCTTTAAAAACTTCTATATTAAATCAAATTGTAGTCTTTTTCCATATGGATTAAATCAATTATATCTCAATGGTAATATTGTAAAAAATAATTTTGTAGACAATAAATATTCCATTTTCAATCACCTATTTTTGAATCCTCTTTTACATAATCGAAATTCGGCTAAACTCAAAAGATTTAAACGCGGTAAAGGAAGCTCCCCTCATCATGATTTTAAAGCTGAGATTAAAAGTATGCATCAACATTTTAACAACACATTTCAATGGAAATTTATAAAATCATGGGTATTTTCAGTTTAGTTTTCAGTTTCAAAAACAATTAAATGCAGTTTATGCTATTTTCTTAAAATTAAATCTAACTAATGAACATTTTAATCATATTTTCTATGATTTGCTCATTTCTAGATCAAAATATTTAATAATAAAACTTAATCATTTTCATAATAATAATTGTTCTAATTCTTATTGTGTAATATCTTTTAAGCATCCCATTTATAATTCTATAAATTTTAAAAATTTATTTAATCGGTCGGTTTCATTTATTGCCTGTTAAGGATGTGAATGTTACTAAGACTTTTAAATACAACGAGCCTATTGGAAGAACAATTTTTAATTACAATGAAATTTCACAATCTCTATCAGTCGATAAAGATTCCTCAACAAATTTGGATGGTGAATGTATTTGTAGAGATGATAATTATGCTAATTTTATAAATATTGGCATACTTGGGGCATATAGTTACTGGAGACTTAGTTAAAGATAAATCTTTAAGAACTCTAATGTCATATTTGGTACAAAATTCAGGTTACCTTCTTGTAATAATTCTAATAAAGTCTTAAAATCAATAAATCTTGACCTTGATAAATATATTTATGGATTAGCTTCTAAATATGCTCAGCCTTTAGAGGCATTTAATATGTGGAAATTTACTATTTTAAAATCTATTAAAAATGCCATTTGGAGTATCAATTTATCTAGATCTATATATAATATGGATAATATAAAACACTCTATAAATGATTTACATAAATCTTTTGTTATTACTTATGTTGCTAAAGCTTCTAATAATTATGCTATTATCTGTAAAAAATTCTATATACATTCAATATCTGTTAGATTACTTAAAAAATAATCGTCTATTTAAACTTGATTCACACTCCGTTAATAGTATCAAATTGAAAATTATCAATATGTATAGTGATTCAGATATTAATAATAAATTTTTGAAATTTCCATATATTGTGCTTATTCCTAAATTTCATAAAAATTTTATTAAATTTAGAACTGTAACTAGTGGTCATAATTCATATTCTACTACTGCTAGTAAATTATTACTAAATTATTTAAATGTACTAAATAGTAATTTACGTGATTTTAGTGATAACTACATTATTCTAAATAATAGTAAAGAATTAAAAAATAAATTAACATTACTAGGTAAAATAATAGGATTTCAAACTTTTGATTTTAAAGATCTATTTAATAATATTAAGATCACTGATCTTTATGATGTCATTTTAGCTTTATATAATGCTTATATTACTAATCAATCTCATCTAACTAAATTTACCAATTTTCCTAAACTTCTCCATTTTGTTTTTTTCAATAATTATATTTTTCAAGGTAATAAATTATACTTACAAGTCTCAGGGGGTACCACAAGGTGGCTGTAGTAGCAGTATGTTAGCTAATTTATACCTATGTCATTATGAAAAATTCTTTACTTCTACAGATTGTAAAATTTCTAGATATGTAGATGATCTGATTTGTTTAGTATTTACTGATAATTATGTCATAGATATAGATTTCTATCCGGATAATTTAGAATTAATACCTAATGAAACTACTGTTAGTAAAAATATTAATTATTTGTATTTAAATCTAATTATAGAACCTATTAATGGGATAGTTACTAATTTATATGATAAAAAAGATTTTTTTATATTCAATATTAATAAAATATTACTTTTTAATTCCTGCAACTCGATTTAATTGTTTAGAAATATTATACTTAATCAACTTTTTAGAATTTATAGATTATCTGATAAAAAATTTCATGCTTTGCACATTAATAACCTCAAAATTACCAGTAAATTATATGAATATCCAGCATATTTAGTAAATGGTATAGTTAATAAGTTTCGATTAGCCTAAAATTCTTAATAATCTCTCCTTAATATCTTATTTTAGCCATACTTTTACATTCTCTTGTTTTTACATTACAATATATTTTCATCTATTTATTTTGCAACTTTTACTGTAGAATATCACATTTTACTACCATTACGCAGTACGGTTTTTATTACTCACTTTGGCAACAGTAGATCACTTCTTTACTTTATAGCGAATGGCAACATTGGTCTAGTCATTTTTTGCTCGTCATGGTTGTACATTTGAGGTGTATTTCAAGGTATTTTTGTTTCCTTTCTATTTTTTCAATCTTTCTGCTTGTCGTCTTAATAACACATGTTTATAGATAAAATCTATCTTGTGTTTCAGAAACAAGCATTTTTGTGTTTATTTCGTTTAAATATTAGGACTTGAAAAAGAATTTTTTTGAAATGAACTATTCTTAAGCCTAGCTTCCACGAACTATTCTTCCACGTGCAAGCTTTAATGCTTGATTATTTTTGTATTCCTTTTTTCAATTCCTCACCATTGGCATTTGTTGATTATCTTTAGCTTTCTTAACTATAATTTGTATTATAATTTCCTCGTTATTGTTGAATTTCATTTTATTTCATTGTATTTTGTAGGCAAATTTTAAGATAGTGCATTATGAGTTACTACTTCCATTCTACCATTGGATTTACAATTTTAATATTTTATATATATATAAATTATATATATATATATATATATATATATATATATATATATATATATATATATATATATATATATATATACAGGGTGTCCCAAAAACATTGACCTCGGCTTTTATTCCCTAAATATTGATCTTAGACATATATAATATATTACAAAGTTGCGTAATAAAAGGTGCAGAATTTTACGAAATCTATTAAAATTTTCAAGGGAATTAAATTTTAGGAAATTCAAAATTTAAATTTTTATATGGCCCCAGTACAAAAACATTTCCAATGAGTAAAATGTGCCTCATACACTAATAAGGTGATGCACAAAATTTCAGCATTTTATCATCAAAAGTCCCAGAGATATGAAAAGTTGAAAATGCTAACATAAACCACTTTTCGATGCATGGACATAGGTTCTCAGAGAGAAAAAATCATATCGGCAAATTGCGATTCAGGGGTCATACACAAATTACGAAAGAAAACAATGATTACATAAATAAATAATAATTTTGTTATTTTTTAGTACAAAAGTATCTACACTGTGTAGAAATAATAACTTTACACAAAGATTGCAAAGCTTGTTCAAAATGTTTTCCATCCATGCCAAAGATCCATTAAAGATAGGAGGCAGATATTATTTGCTTATTATGCATTTCTGCGTTGCGTCATTTGCACTCTTGCTGTAAACATTTACATTTTAATTTGTGATTAATACCTCACCAACTTTGTTTAAATATATCTCTGGAACTTTTTATGATAAAATGCTAAAATTTTGTGCATCACCTTATCAGTGCATGGGGCACATTTTACTCATTGGAAATGTTTTTGTACGGGGGCCTTATAAAAATTTAAAATTTGTATTTCTTCAAATTTAATCCCCTGAAAATTTATATCGATTTCATAAAATTATGTACCTTTTTTTACGCAACTTTGTAATTTGTTATATATGTCTAAGATCAATATTTAAGGAATAAAAGCTGAGGTTAATGTTTTTTGGGACACCATGTATATAACGCTTCGACAGACGATAATTAACCGAATATTTCAGAAATGAAGCTGGAATTTTCATGAACGCCTGTAATTGTGGCTTTTCTTATCATTTTGCCGAAATTATCAGCAAAGTAGCTGATAAAAAATAAGCAAACGTTGCACAATATTTTACAGTGTACAGCTGTTTCGAGGATACAGTGGATTCCCTTCATCAGTGCAAGATAACCAACAAACCCAAAATCCAAAAGAGGAATGGGTGCGAAAGGAAGAAGCAAGGGGGATTATATACCCAAGACCTGGATTAACAGAGAGTCAATCAAAAGGCTGCATGAAGTGCCGCCCAGCCAATCTGAAACAACCTTCGACCAGAGATATAGGTAGACTGCGCATTGCTATTCAGAAGAGATTGAAAAAGTGACCACTGCATGTATCACGTCAGTGGCGGCTCGTGAGTGACATGTAGAGGGAGGCGCTGATCTATGTATTTATGCCTATATATTAGTAACATATATAATTAAATTTTTATTTTACTTGTATTATATATACCTGAGATTAATCATTAAGTGAAAATGTTCTGTATAGCAAAAATGATAAGATGGACTGAAATATATATATATATATGTATTAAAAATATAAACGACGGATGTATTAAGTAAAATAACGTACCTCCCATCTGCGCGCTTGTTCATAAAGATCCTGGACACATGGAACGTATCCTTCCTAGTGGAAAAACATTACATAGTCCTAATTTACATTAAAGTAAAATTGTAGGAGCTAGTTAAACTAAAAGTTATGCCTAGGGAGTTGACTAAAAATATATGCATATTCTGATGATACGTACTGATGGTTCAGAGACTATAGCCACTAGTAAAATCAAAATCGGTGGATTAGGAGGCGAGATGGAAAATTTGGGGGGGGGGGGGGTGATAAAGAAAATAAGAGTTACGCTCAGGGATTTGCCACGTGAAAGTTATCCATGTGACATGTACAAATGGTGGATAGACTATAGCCACACGCCGAACCAAAATCGTTCAATTAGGAGCAGATATGTAAAATTGTGAGGACTAGTTAAACTGAAAATTACATCCAGGGGTTGACACAAAAATATGTGTATCCAAGTGAAATGTACAAATTATGCTCAGACTATATAGTCACCAGCAGAGTCAAAAACGCTCAATTAGGAACTGAGATGTAAAATTGTGGGGGCTAGTTAAACTAAAATTTACGCCCAGGGAGTTGACACAAAAAACGCATGTATATTATATATCCATCAAATATGTGTATCAAACTGAGACGTACGGATGGTGCAGATACAACCATCAGCATAAGCAAATTCGTTCAATTAGGAGGTGAGATGGGAAATTTGGGGAGGGGGGGCTAATTGAAGTAAAAGTTATCCTCAGAGAGCTGTCACAACAAAGATGCATAACCAGATGACATGTGCAAATGGTGCAGAAACTATAGCCACTAGCAAAACTAAATTCGTTCAATTAAGAAAATTGCTCGCTAAAAATGCATAATTATGGGGCTAGTTAAACTAAAAGTTACGCTCAGGGGTCTGATACAAAATATGTATATTCAGATGACACGTACAGAGGATGCAGAGACTATAACCATCGTTAAAATCAAAATCGCTAAATTAGAAGCCGAGATAAGAAATTTGGGGGCTACCTCAAGTAAAATTTACGCCCAGGGGGTATCTGAGCAATATAGTTGCCAACCTGGGATCAAAATTTCGAGGGAAACGACGCAGATAAAAGGAACACGATGAAAATTTAATATTAAATTTTTTTACTAAATATTTAAAGTGTGTTTAATTTTTAGGTATTTTTTATGTTAAATAGCTGAAAAAGTAAGACAGCTGGGTAGGTCAAGTGACCCCTCAAACTAAATATGCGAAACAACATATTTCTGAATCGTCACTAAAAATAGCCTATCGATCACGGGTATGCCAAAAATAGGAAACTCCAGACGTTTAAAGAATTAATTTGAAGTCAAACATATTGGAATTCGTTACCAGCAGATCAACCAGAGCACAGAACTGCCACAAATTAGAAATAACCCCCTTCTCATAGGACAGAACCACACTACATCAGAAATGACGAAATGCGAAACCACTTGAATAAGTAAGACAGCTGGGAGGGTCAAGTGATCCCTCAAAGTGAGTGTCCTAAAAAACATATTTTATTCACGATGGCCAGAAACCCTTAAAATATCATAAATACCCCCCATCCCCACACACGTACACTTAATCCACTCATTTGTTCAAATGTTTATTTGAACTTCCAAATTTATTAAACAGACGAGAAAGAGAACAAACGCATTCTTAAATGTAAAAAATTGAGGCCAAATTAGCGAAACTGAGCCAATTTGAGAAGTCCCTCTTCATGTCAAGTCAAGTCGGGGGTGCAATTCTGGAGCGCCTGGTCAACTATGACCGTATCTCCAAGCTGTAAGTGTACAATCATGATCTCTGTAATTACTTGAATTGCTCCAAAAAGGGGGATGAAGATGAGAATACTCCGTAGGAGTATAGAAGTGGTATTAGGAGGTAAGTGAATTCACGAGGAAAAAGTATGACATGCCATGACGTAATGTTCAAAAAAGTAGTCCGAATTCCTCTTGAGACTAGGGGTCCGCGTCCACAATTTACAGGGATTTTTATAATTATTCTGTTAATCAGTTTACAGTTTATCAAGTGGAGAGATGACTTTATTTAAGTTTCAGAGAGCTTTTAAACTTTTGGGGAAAAAAAAAAAAAAAAAAAAAAAAAAAAAAAAATTATGTGCTATTAATGATTAGAGTATTGTGGACGCTCTGGGTCTCTTTCTGAACTTCCACTGATGGGGGTCGTACTCCGGTAAATTGCATATTTCTTCATTGGGTATTTTATTTAGATTTTGAAACATTTTAATTGCTAGTTTTGAGATTTGATTATTAATATTTGTTACTCCGAAGTCGCTGTGGATGATATCGTTCCTGAGAAACCGAGGGGCTTTCCTGATAGCTCTAAGAGTTTTATTTTGAGCTGTTTGTAGTTTTTTGATATGGTTTTTTCCTGCGAATCCCCATATAGCAGATCCGTATAAGAGGTTGGGCCTAAGTACTGTCTTGTATAGTAATACTTTAGTATTGTAACTCGCGTGGGGGGAATGGAGTATGGCCGATAGTTGGCCTCTAGCCGAGTGAAATTTTTTAATTGAGCTTTTGATTTGAGGCTTCCAGTTTAGTTTGGAGTCAAACGTGATACCTAAGTATTTAGCGTTGTCCACGTAGGGTATGTTGACTTTGTTTATTTGGATGGGGACCGGTTTCTTTTTCTTTTTTACTTTTGAAAAAAGGATACAATTTGTTTTCTTTTCGTTGATTTTTATCTTCCATTTCCGAAACCAGGCGGAGATGGTGTTTATGTGTTTTTGAAGTCTGGAGCGAATAAGATATTTTTTGGAGTTCCTGGTGTATATGGCTGTGTCGTCCGCGTACATTGCAAGGTGTGTGTCTGGAGCTCTGGGTATGTCGTTTATGAATAAATTAAACAGGGTTGGGGCCAATTGTGAGCCTTGTGGGACCCCTGACCTGAGTGGTTTGTGCGTGGAGTGGGTCTGTTTGTAGCGGACGGTGAAAGATCTATTTCGAAGGTAAGAGTTTATTAAGTGGATTAGTGTGTCTGGCAAGTTGAGCTGAATTAGTTTGTATATTAATGCGTCATGCCAAACCTTATCAAAGGCCTTCGAAATGTCCATAAGTAGGAAACCAGTTGTAAGGCCGATTTCAAGTCCTTCAGAGATGAATTCGGTAACCCTTAGCAACTGGTGTGTTGTAGAGTGCAAGGGGCGAAAGCCAAATTGTTCTGGTTTTAAGATGTTATGTTGATCAATGAATTGTTTTAATCGTGTGTGTATTATTCGCTCCGAGAGTTTGCTAAGTGTGTTAAGTAGGCTAATAGGTCTGAAATTTTGAGGGAGGGTGTGGTCTTCGCCTGGTTTCGGGATTCCAATGATTATTGCGGTTTTCCATTTTTTTGGGAAGTGTTGAAGTTTAAATATGGCATTTATGATGGTGGTTAGATAGTATATTATGTTCGTGGGGAGGGATTTAATGGCTTTGTTGGAAATTAAGTCAATTCCTGGGGCTTTTCTATTTTTCAGCTTTTTTATCTCTCCAATTATTTCAGAGGGGGGAGCCATTTCAATAGGGTGAGAGGGGGGGTTATTTAGGAAGGTGCATATGGTGTTTGAGACTTCTTCTTCCGTTTCCGGACAATTTAGATTTGGGTTTTCCGTAAATTGGGCTTCGTAGGTTTCCGCAAGAGCATTTGCTATTTCATTTTTCATTTTCCGATTCAGCTAGTCCACTGTTCGTTCTTAAGTGTTTAATTCTTCTTCCCGGACTTCTGATTTTTTTCGTAAATTCCCAGAGCGAGTTGTCAGTAGGGGCCAGCGATTCAATAAATTTTTTCCATTGATGTTGTTTATGTTCCTGAAGTTTGTATTTAACTTGGCTACAGAGGTTGTTAAACAGGGTTTTATGGGGGGGGGGAATCTGGTATTCTGCCAGAGCTGTCTGGTGCGGTTCCTTTGTTTTATTAGCTTTTTGATGTGATAGGGAAGTTTATGGTGCGTGGGGGGAGGGGGGTTAAATGTGGTGGCCATAGCAAGTGCCGATTTAATTTCATGGGTTATCTTGTCAACACAGTTATCTAATTCCGTTACGTTTTGTATATTGGCATAGAGCAGGGGGGAATTCGCTAGCGTATGAGTGAATTTTACCCAATTTGTGGATCTAATGGAGGGGGGGATGGGCAGATTCGAGTTTAAGTATAAAGTAAGTTTTACCGGAAAGTGGTCCGAATTAAGTTCATTTAAGGTGCAGATTTCGTAAGGGGAGGGAATATTATTCAGGAGGGCAAAATCGATGATGGATTTATTTCTAATGTTAAATCTAGTCGTTGTATTGGGGTGCAGATGCCTAATATTATTGTTTAAGATGTACGTGTTCAGGTCTTTGCCGTACCGGTTCTTTCCCGGACAGCCCCAGTTTGTGTGGCGGGCATTGAAGTCCCCCATCAGTATGACTTGGCTCTGGAGGCCAAAGAGGGCTGCGAGGTCATCCTGAATATTGAGCGTGGATCTTTGTTTGGCATAGCATGAGCCAATTAAAATGTGATAAGAATTCGGGATTTTGAGTTTAACTAGTGTGTGTTCAATTATATTTGTGCTTGTGGCGCAAAGTTCCTTAAAGTCTAGTTGGTTTTTTATATATATGGCGGTGCCTCCATGGGGGGTGTTTGTGTTTGGGCGGGGTGTGTGCAGGACAGTGTAATTTGGTATTTTTATTCTATTAGGGGGGCCGTTTATTTTAGTTTCCTGTAATAGTATAATGTGAGGGTGCTGCTCTTCAGCAAAATCCCTCAACTCCTGAATTTTATTTGTCAAGCCGTTCGCGTTCCAAGAGATGATGGTAAAGGCGTTTGGAGCGGGGGTCATGATGCTAGTTTAGGTTCTGGTTAAAATGTTGATCAAGGAGCCCGAGCATTTTCAGTCCCTTATCCACAATGGGGGTGTTCTCTCTGAATATGCAACAAAGATCTTTGAGGAATAACATAATTTTATTTAAATTTAAAGTTTTAAAGATGTCTGCAATTTCTTGATACATATTTAATGCCTCAGCTATGGGTGACTGTTTTCGTTAGTAGGATTTGTGTTTTTTTGTTTTAAATTTGGGTGTGCGTTTTCCTTGTAACTTCCAGTGGTCTTCTGGTTGAAGCCGGGGGGAGGGGGTAAGTCCCTTTCGTCTGGATATCTCTCCGGGGTTTTTTCAGTATCTCTGTTGCCTAAGATTTCAGCAGTTCTGCTTTTCGATATTTCCCCGTCCCTCCTGGCAGTTCTCGAGTCGTTTTCTGTTACTTCCGACGAGGGGGGGGAGCAGCTTTCTGGCTCTATCACAGCAGTGGTGCTTCTTTCTGAATTGCTATCTTGAGCATCGTTCCAATTGGCTCTGACACTTGGAATGCCCCTACAGGCCATGTTCCATGCATTTGAGGAGGCGGGGGCAAACTTTCTGGGGGAGGGGGGTGAGTTCTCGAGGTGGGCATATTTCTGAGATTTGTGCGTTGTGCACGGGCTGGAGAGTTGTATCTGGAGTTTGGTGCTGGGCTGTATGGGGTCCTGTGAAAATTTTCTCTTTGATGAGGGGGGGGTGGTCCTCTGTTTGAGGGATTACCAGGGCAGGCTCTGTAGTTGGCCGGATGGGGGCCACCGCAGTTGGCACAAGTGGCCGGGATGGATCTAGGTTTTGTGCAGTCTCTAGTGGGATGTTGGCCAGCGCATTTTAGACACCTGTAGTCGTGACTACATTGTTCCGAGGAGTGTTGCCACCCCTGGCATCGGTAACATTGGGCATATCCTTTGGATATAAAGGGCCCTCTTCATGTTTTCCTACTCTTCTATTTCTCTTTGGCTAGCTCCGCGCCCAGAACGCGACACAATCTACTGTTTAATTCTGCACTGTCTGTTTTTTTTCACGCCAAATTTCTAATATTGTTCCTATACCGTTCGTTTACTCTCGAAATGCCGACGTTAGGGACGCGTCTTTATAAAATATCCCTGTATTTTCCCCTTATGTGTTGAAAATTGTATGCAGTACAGTTTTCGCGATTCTGCTTTCTCTGAAGGAAACTTTAGTGCTGCCATCTAGTGACATATTTTATAACTTATTTTTAATAATTCTCGATTTAATTGAACAAAAATTCAGATTTTTTCAATAGAAATTGTAATAAATCTGTATAACTAAAAAAATAATTTGGGGTGTTTACTCAATGGTGTCGCGCGTACTCGCGACGCCCCTTATCGGCCGCGACTGTATCACGTGACTTACGGTCGAAGACTCGCAGACTTGACGACTTATTGCCGCGCTTGGCGCTATAAAATAATTTTTTGTCCTGGAGTAAAACAGTGCTGAATACGTCTGATGTATTTCAAAATACCTATTGTTTAGGTCCTAACTAATCAAGTTCCATTAATCACACTAACATGAAATTTGGCATGTCGTTGTCTTTTGTGATATATTTTAATTTTCTAGTTAGAAGGTCCAAATTTAGTATTTCGTTGTCTTTTACGGTATATATTGATTTCTTGTATTTTGAGCCTTATCGGGTTACCCCACCCTGGGCCCGCTATAGATATATACTCATTATGCGGGAATAACTCGCGATCCGGTGTATCTAGAAAGATCATATCATATTTGGCATGATTAACTTTCATGGTATATTTTAATTCATTGGATTTTGAACCTTACCATCCGAGCCCGTACTGTTAAGAGTAATGCACTAAAGAATAATTTAATGTTATTCTAAGGAAAAACTCGGGAACCGGAGCAAACATTTTGTATGGTGTTGTCCTTCATATATTTAAGTTACATACAACTAATAAAAGGGTATATTTGAAAAGAAAATACGTTTTTTGTTTGTTTTTACTTGTTTTCAATTCAATTAATAAAAGCATCAGTGAAATTGTCCTTAATTTCGAAAAAAACATTAATTATATTATTTAAGGTTGTTGATGTTTAATATTAATGCATCGACATTTTAATAATGAATAAAAAACCTGTATAAACTTTGAGATTTTAAAAGTATACATTTACAGAGCTACCATACCATTTAGTATTATAAAAGTGCCACTAAAATTATTCCTTAACTTCAGTAAACGTGTATTTTTAACAAAATACTTTTTTTTAGATTTTGTATAAACGAAGTGCAAAATTGTCTCAATGCCAATTTTCAAATTTAGAAATATAGCTGAGCAATATACAATTCCATATAACTATTCAAAATCTTGAATATTATTCCCAAATTATGCAACAGCTACTTTATATTCCTTGACACACACACCCCATTCAGTCATTAGAAAATATACATTCAGTCATTAGAATTACCATACCTTTTAGTGTTTTAAAAGTGCCTCTAAAATTATTTTCTTACTTCAGTAAAACTTTATGTTTATAAAACACTTTTATTTTTGTACAAACTGAAGTGCAAAATTGGCATTGAGGCAATGCCCATTTTCAACTTTTGTAATATAGCTGAGCATTATACAATTGTAACTATTCAAAATCTTGTATATTATTCCCAGATTATGCAACAGTTACTTTATATTCCTTGACACCCCCCCCCCCCAAAAAAAAAAGAAAAAATTGCTTTTAAATATATTTGGACACAATGTTATTATAATAAATCAAAATGCTGCTTGTAAGGCATTAACTTGCAAAAGTTAATGACTTTAACTTTCTAATAAAATGGCTTTATTAATTCATATTTATCTATAGAACAACACCCTGTTAAATGCTGGGAAGGAGTGGGGAATGAATAAACATTTTAAACACAATTTTGAAACATTTTCACACTCGATTCCTCACTGATCAAAAATATTATTACTTTGACATAATTAAAAGGATCAAAGAACGAAGTTTTAAAGAGCTAAATAGAATCTATAGGACAATAATTTCTCCATATTTAAAATTATTTTTAATTTTTTAAATATGTGTTATGAAATTTCTTATATTTATGTTGTTGCATCCCAAAATTTAATATTTTCACAATTCCAATTTTTAACATAATGGAATGATATCTTCGCATTCTAATTTTAAAAAAAGTATTACTTTGAATCTTTTATGAATTTACGGGGCGACTCATTATATGTTTTTTTTATTATTTAAAATATCATTCTTTACTTTACATATTCATCAGACAGTGAGACACAGTTTAGATTTCTTCATTTTTAAGATATGGAAAAAAGCCAGAGTTGAAAACAAAAATCAGTTTTGTTCCCAAGTTTCTGTAAAAAACATCCTCATCCCCCCACCGACTGTTTAAAAAATTCCAGCCTTTATAGAACACTAGGCATAACAAATAATTGTTTAAAATGACTAAACGTTATTTTTTTTTTCATTTAGCCTATTTTGATGCAATTTAGCATATTTTGATGCAATTTAGCATATTTTTCACATATAGCACAATTTAGCATATTTTAATGAAAACTTTTCTCTTTTCAGTTGTGTTTCCCACATCTTTCTTCATCTTTGGGAAAACTAATAAAAATAATAGAAATTAGCTAATATTTTAATAAAAGTTTTAAATGCACAAAAACTGAATTGAAAAATATTTTTGTATATTTTATTGAACTTATCATAGATAAATATTAGGAATTTTATATGGTTACTTTATACATTTCATAATCACAAAAAATTTTCAAATCGCATTTTAATTACTCAATTTCATTTGATACATTACATATACAGTTAAGGACTTTTTTGAAATGTTTAACGAGTATGTTTTAATGTACATACAAAGACAGTTAATATTAAAAGAAAGTTTAAAAAGTAATTGTTTCTGCTACAATTCTCAAGAAAAATTATATTTACGGCCATACACTGTATTTATTTTTATAAGTCTGGAAAATATATACTCAGCAAAAAATATCAATTTTAAATGTGCACTTACTGATATTTATATAAATTTCTTGGGAGTTATTAATCATTTCATAGCATTATATGGCATGAAAACATTGTCAGGGGAAAAGAGTAGTATGAAAATGTAAACAATCCAAGTTGGCGTAAAAAAAATGTCGCCAAGAAAGGAATCTAGGCGTATTAAAAGTTTCACCTTTATTTTATTTTTCTCTTCTAATTTTAAGCATTTATAGAGGTACAGTTTATGAAAGTACACAAACATATGTAAAATATTTTATTTTAAAAATAATTACAAGACTATACATTATTTACAAAGCCAGAAAATCAACTTTTATTATAGGAAGGCATGGTCGTACATGCCAATTAACGGTTTATTTTATATAAAATATCTTTTAAAATGAATGGAAACGACTTACCTGTGAAACGTAGTGTCTCCACTTTTGATAAACTTTGACGTACATCCATATGCAGCGCAGGGTATTACCATATTTTGCTTAAATGTAAAAGCAAACGTGCGATGTGCATTCTCGCTTTCGGAAACGTAATGCAATTGCAATGGAAGGAGAGATGCGCAAGAAAATATGCGCGTAGGGGAGTGCCTAAGTCATGTGACTTAGTTCAGTGGTCACAGAAAGGTTGCCATAAGTCTCTCCACCTGTATTTCACCTCGATGGAAACAACAAGTAACACACAAGATTGGCGTGCTCCAAAACACAACAGGAATATGCCGATAAGTCAAGTCCGACGAGTGAAGTCAGAACAAGAATAAATGAGACCCAAGAAAACAAAACGAAAACATGTTAAAATGGCAAGAAACCTCAAAAGGAATAGAACGAAGACAGGAAGAAGGCGTTCTGCCAGACCACGGACAAAAATGGAATACTGAACAAGCCATTAACTAAATTACTGGAATTTTTATGGATATGGCAGGCTTCAAAGAAGTCAAAATTACAGATCGACGTGCATATTTTTATGATCCTTGCTGAAGAAAACTCAAAACGATTATCAAATATATAGCAATGTTGAGCAATTGAAAATTCATTAAAATCCTGTTTTTTGACATAGTTTTCATGTTCCTTAATACGAAATTTTGAAGCACGTTTAGTTTAACCAATATAAGAAAGACCACACTGGCAAGAAATACTGTAAATGCCTCAACTATTAGGCATTTCTAAAAGATCTTTAAGATTAGAAAATCTGAGTTTATTAGAAGATTTAAACGCAATACTGAATTTGAATATTTTAAGGATTTTAGCAATTTGCTGACTGATTTTTGTAAAAAAACATGGTAAAATGACAGTGTTATTGAAATCTTTTTCAGAAGTTATATTGGAGAAAGGTTTAGAAAATTTTTGAGTTGCACGATTAACAATGCTGGGAGAAAAACCACGATCGACAGCTTTTAAATAATTCATCTGAGAACTGGGCAAATCCGTAGTAGAACAAACGTTCCAAGCACGATAGACAAAAGTATTGAAAGCAGCAATTTTTTGCTTAGGCAGATGACAGGAATTTTTATGTGGAGGTAGACAGACCGAAAAAGGTTTGAGAAAGACCGTAGTGAGAAATTCATCATCATTGCGGATAACCAAGACATCCAAAAATGCAAGACAATTGTTCAATTCCATTTCATATGCAAACTGAATGCAAGGATTTATGGAATTCAAAATCTCCAAAATACCATTGATATCATTAAAAGTGTGATCCAGAGGAGCGAAACTGTCATCGACATAACAAGTATAATAAACAAACTGGATAATTTGAAAACACTTAATTTCAAAATAGTGCAGGTAGATATCACTGAGTGGATTGCCCATAGCCAAGCCATCAGACATACTGTAGAATTTATTATGAAAGCCAAAATAATTTTGCGAAAAACAAATGCTGGTAAGAGAAAAAAGCTCATCAATTTCAAATTCAAAGAAATGGAATTCATACAAATGCTTCCTGAGACAGGACAATAGAGGAACATTGAGACAACTACTTAACATCAACTTAACAACTATAGAGGAACATTGTGGTAAACAACTACTTAACATCAAGGAGACCATAGTCAAACCACAAGAGTTTAAATTATGAATTTTCTTCACAAATTGAGCAGAGTTTTGGCAGGTATGAATATTATTACTAAGTAGAGGAGAGAACCCATAAAAACTAAATGATTGGCTAATTTAGTTGTTTTATTCCTTTGCGGTCCCTTGTTGTTTTTACCTTTTTTCGTCATTTTGGGTCTCATTTATTCTTGTTCTGACGTCACTCGTCAGACTTGACTTGTCTGGATATTCTTGTGTTTTGGCGCATGCCAATCTTGTGTGTTACTTGTCGTTTTGGATTGGCTGGGCGGTTCTTCATGCTGCTTTCTGATTGACTCTCTCTTAATCCAGGTTTTAGGTATATAATCCCCTTGCTTCTTTCTTTCGCGCCCATTCTTCTTTTGAACTTCTTGTTTGTTGGTTCTTTTGCAATGACGAAGGGGATCTAGCGTATCTTCAAAACAGCTGTATGCTGCATTATTGTGTTATTTGTGCTTTTATACGTTGCTCAAGTTTTTTTTATCCTGTTATAGTTTTTACGTAACTACTATAGTTATTAATTCTAATATGAAAAGGGTTGCTTATTTGTCCAATGTAGGATAAGTCACAAATGTTACACGACAGTTCATAAATACAATTAAATAATTCAAACAACAAGGTGGTTATCATCGGGCGTAATCTTCAAAGCAGTTGCAAATCTGCGTGTTTTTTACAGATTACTTCTGCATCTAGCTTTGCGCTTTAAAATTGAAGCAAAAAACGGATATTGGTCACGCTTTGTTGATACCCCCAAACCTTAACCAGTAATGATTTACCAAGCTCTTGTGCGTATATGATATAGCTATTTTCCCATGCACTATAGAAAAAGAATGATAAGATAAGATGCTTAAATAGACAACATAAAAAATGTAGTCCGCAAATCGTAATAGGCAATTCATATGCTTGAGAACGTATTCATGAAAACATATACAAGAGCATAGAAGTAAGCACAAATTACATATTAAAACCAATTGAAATAATAAAGGAAAATAAAAGTACTTTACATCTTGATTAAACATAAGGATCCAAAGCATAAATAGTTTAGAAAAGCATTTCAAAGTATAAGCAAGCGTAAAATTAATAATATGAATACCTATAACGTGATAGAAAATAGACGAAGTATTAAAAATCGATCCAAAATTAGTCCAATTGTGGCAACACCACTTGGTATGCAAAAATCTCTTGGACAGTTATGTACATTGATCTGCGCATTGCGACAAAACTTTATAACTACAACGACTTCGACGAACTTAGTTTTATCTACTCCATGCTGCGGTGTTGTTCGTTACGCCCTCTCGTTGTTCAGAGAGAAGTCGTATATTATTATTGTTCGCTCGCTATCGAGCATATATATTTATACTATTTTAAGTTCCCAAATTGTGGTTCACTTACTGTACACATAAAAATGTTGCACCATATCACTGGTATAAATAAGTGCATTCACGGTGAATTTGTACGAGAGTTGTTTGTGAATAAAATGTACCAAAGTTTCTTGCCAGGTAAGAAGTTTATCCTTTTCCCTTACAGCAGTAACCAAACATAATGATATGTCAGGCCACGACTAATAGAGGTATAAACTACTGATCCAAAATTCATCATTATGCCTATGCGAAAGTTTTGCTTAAACAGTTGATGAGAGGAAGCAATATCATTATGAGGGAGAGTAAGATTCATTCTTCGTCTACATCCCCGTCGAACCAAAAACAATAATACATCTAGAAGAAATCACAAAACTTGCAATTTGGAAAACGATATAAACTAAAGCAGAAAGTTGTATGATGAATAATTGATATCAGTAAACTACAGTTTGTATGTTGTAGATAGTAAGACTGCTGTGAGACTTTATCGCTGTCGACACTTCGTTCCTTGTTGATGTTGGAAGCTAAAATGTTCAAATGGAAGCGATTAAAGAAAAATTATTTATTTTTCGAAGAGGTGAATAGTCTTATTTAGTAAAAGATAATTTAAAATCATTATAATTTCAACATTTGTTAATTATAACACCCTTGAATAATTATCAAAAATAATTTAACAAAAAAATGATAAATAATAACATATTTAGCGAATTTTTCAACGAACGAAGGGGCGGCAGGATTCTGCTACTTCATTATATAAATATTTGGCTGTTTTCATTCCTTTCAACAATGTGGTTTATCTTTCTAATACACAAAAATGACAAAAGTTCACAAAGACTCAAATCCGATTATGTCTTAATATTTTATTTTCTATTTTTTAGTTGTAAGTGTGGCAGTAAATGCTTGGACACTAGTCGCCATCTCACTCGAGCGCTTTTATGCTGTGTGCGAACCTTTGCGGTCACGTCGCTGGCAAACTTCCACTCATGCCTGTCATGTCGTATTTTGCACTTGGATTTCTTCATGTATAGTGATGGTTCCTATCGCATGCGTTTCGAAGCTGGCGCCAACGCAATATCCAGGTACTTTGCACAGTGTTGTAACCTAGTTGTGTGACAGTATTTAGATTAGATCATTATATATTTTTATCTTGCGATTGACTATTTTCAGAATGCGATTTTTTGACTGCAGTTTAATTTGCAATATTTTGAAATCCTCCTCTCTCCATCCCACTCGTTTAGCTGGAGAAAATGTGTTGAAATGCTTAAATAAGTTATTACTATGTATATAGTAATTTCATTTTTATATATAAATATAGTAGTTAAAAATTATAATGAAAATCTTGCCCCTCTCAAAGTTTCCATATGCCCCTCCCCAGGCCAAAAAGTTCTGAAAGAAGCACTGGTTATACCGCTAACCGGAAAATGCATTTATGAGAGTTTTGCTGAGTCGAATCTGCCTAATGGGTTGCATCTTAAAAAATCTAACATGGGAGGCTTCTCAATAGAAGGCTAGAACTAACATGTAGATGAAACTAAAATTATATTGAATAAAAATGATGTGTACTAATAGTATATTAAAAATCTTGCCTCCCTCAAAGTTTCCATATGCCTCTCCCCCGGCCAAAAAGTTCTGAAAGAAGCACTGGTTATATCGCTAACCGGAAGATGCATTTATAACAGTTTTGCTGAGTCGAATCTACCTAATGGGTTGCATCTTAAAAAAATCTAACATGGGAGGCTTCTCAATAGAAGGTTAGAACTAACATGTGGATCAAACTGAATTCAGGTGTTTCAGCATCCTAACTACCTTAAACCGGGTTGTCTATAAATATCATTGAACCATAAAATTACGTATGTCTGAAGAACTTATTTTGATAGTTACAAAATATGAAAATACTTACATAAAATAAAAGTATAAAACTGCAAAATAACCTGTGATAGATTTTAGTTTATATATAAGAAATAGGGTGGTCAAAATTAAAGCTGCCTATCTTGTGCAAACAAAATTAAGACTTGCATGAAAGTAGAATCAAGGACACAAGTAATTCTGATATGCTGAAAATTCATCGAACACCAAAAGTATAATAAAGATCTGTACTTTATTTCATAAATTAGCATCGGATCGTTTAACCTTCAGCTTTCATATATACGGTGGGACATAATTTCTACTAGATTTTGGTAAGAGGGTAAATAGGATACATTTGCATTCCACTGACAGTGCCAACGTCAGGTCTTGTTCAGAAGGGAGAATATTTTCTAAATTCCTAATATGGCGCTCTAATTGATTGAAAGGTGTATTATGAGTTTAAAATCTGGACTTCGTAAAGGCCAGTCCAAACAGGGAACTTGATTTCCTTGAAATCATTTAGCAACAACGCGTGATTCTGCTTTGTGACAGCGTGCGTGGTCTTGTTGATGAAAGTAAGGCCCATTTCTTTAATATTGCTGAGAATTGGGGCTCAAAATTGTCCAAATATTTCAGGTAGGATTCCACATGAAGTTTTTAGCACCACTGTGAGTAGTCCTAAACTCCTGATCCATATCCGGAGAAATAGCTCTATACATTACCACCTCAAATTTGACTGTATGTATAAAGCAACCCTGCAAATAATATTCTTTGGATAATACACACACGGCCATCTGGCTAGTATGGGCTTACCGTGAAGAAAAAGCGTACCGTGATTCATCAGTCCATAGGACATTTTTGGATTGTACCAATCTCTAAGATATATGCATCTTGCCCAATGCTAAACAACGTGCAGTATTGCACGAAGTGATATGGGGCTTACGAACCCATCGAGCTGAGATAAAGATAGAGAGATATATGGAAATATTTTTCCGAGTACTGGACAAAGTCACCTGATTTCTTTACTCTACTATGCAGATATTTTGAGTATCTCTCCTTCCATTGCAATTGTATGGTTGTCCATAGCTTACGTCTGCTTACGTTTATAAGCTGATGATGTTAATTTTTCTGCTCTGCATATACAGGATGATCGTAAACTCTTTAAAAAAGGGGGTGATAGTGCACATCAAGACGAGCAATATTTGCAATGGAACCTAGGGCCGCATTCCACTCATAATGCCAGAAAAGAGGAGAGTTACATATCCACGTTGATGCTTCAACGGTGAAAAAAATAGACTTAACTAATATTTAAGAGTTTCATATTTCCATTCGCATTAGAAAAAAACTCAAAGTAGCTGCTCAAAGTGGCGTCCGAGAGCGTCGTTGCACAGTCGACATCGGCGAATGGAAAACTGTCGCATCCTCTCGCAGACTCCTGGTGTGGTGTTGGTCTTGTCCGCAGCAACAACGATTCTAAGACGACATCTTCAAGGGAGTCCACAGAGTTCTCGTACACCAATGCTTTCATGTTTTCATTTCTCACACCAGGAGTCTGCGAGAGGGTGCGACATTCATTCATTCGCCGGTGTCGGCTATGCAACAAAGCCGTCGGAAGCCACTTTGAGGCTTTCTCTGATGCGAATAGAAATATGAAACTCCTAAATTAGTAAAGTACCTTATTTTTACTGTTGAAGGGTCAAAGTGGATATGTAAATTTACTCTTTTCTTGCACTATGAGTGGAATGCGGTCCTAGGTTCCATTGCAAATATTGTTCGTCTTGATGTGTACTATCACCCCTCTCTCTTGTTGAAAGAGTTTACGATCCCCCTGTAGATGCAACTCAAAATTTATCAAAGGTGGAGACATTACGTTCCACTGGTGTCTTTTGCATTCATTTTAAAACATATTCTTTAAAAAACAAAAGGCTTTTCGCATGTGCGGCCATGCCGTTGTTAAATAAAAGTGAATTTTCTGATTTTGTAAATAATGCATAGCCTTGAAGTATTTTTTTAAATAAATGATTTTATATATATATGTGTACTTTTATATCACAGGTCGAAGTATGAACCGCGGCACATTTGATTAGCCTTGGTGAAAATCATCAAGAAGCAATCTTTGATAAAAATCATAAGCCTAGCAAGAAGGAAAATAGGTAGGGGAATCTGCCTCCGGGCTACAGTCGATTGGGGCGCTGGAATTGAGTTGGGATATTAAAGAAAATAATTTTATAACAGAAGGACATGAACATTTTAATTTCTTTTTTATTTTGTAAAGTTTCAAATTTTAATAAGATTTTCTTTTGTAAAAATAGCTAAAAAGTTCAATATTTGTTTGTTGAATATATACATAGAACAAAACAATAAATGATACCATTACTAATTTATTTTAATGCACGTTTTTAAACAAGATTTTACTTTGTTGCTTTTTTGGATGTTTTCACTTTATTGTTGGACTACTACATCTGCATTCTAAGTGTAAATGTTGTTGGATGCCGATTCAGATTAATAATAAAGAAGGGGAGGATTATCAGTACTGCCAACAGAATTTTCGGGTCCCTATATGATGCAGCAAATGCACGGAGACTCCCTGCTACCTCTTATTGAGTCACTTAGGCTATTTATGTGGCTCGAGCTCCTATGCATAGCTACCCTTATACCTTCTCTGCCAATCGGAGGCTCTGGAGGTTATATAGGGACAAAAATAATCGTTTGATTATAGAACACTAATGTAGATAATAAAAGATTTCACTTGTGCTTTTCTTCGTTATTTGATTTGATTTTATTTCGACTTGTGCGCGAGAATCTAAATTGTCACAACTGATGAAAAAATAGTATAATATATGAATTTCATAAATTACACAATTTTCTTTATCATTTTTTTAATTTTATTTTCTCCATGCTTGTTTATGGGAGGGGGACGCCGTTCATTGTAATTACGCCCCTGTTGAAATCTCATACCACGGAGTTCTCAGAGAATGTTTTTTATGAAGCCAAAGTACCAGTTGCTCTCTGATTTCAGAGATACGATTTTTGACGCACGTTTTCAATCAGCTTCCACGCATCTTTTTAGTCTTCGACGATATCTGTTAGTCAATTTTCAGGGTCTGCCAGTAAGTTTTGGAAGTTGTTCGAACTTTCATTTTGCCAGCAATCGTCTACAGCTAAAATAGTTGACTTCGAAATAATTAAACGACAAAATAGAAAAATTGGTAGAATTCTACAATTCCACCTCTCCCAAGCTCTGTACGTCCACATCGCGACATCTTTCGTTCAATTAAATGTGTTGAAAGATCAGTGGCTTACTTTTATACTATTTGACAAGAATTTAAATATCATAATGCAGCAGGAAAACTTTGTAATGCGATTTTCAATGGGTGTCCAGTGACCTTTGACCAAATAGTTTTATTTTCACGTAATATTTCCATGTAATTACAAAAATTATTCAAATTTAATCTTGCGATATATTTTTTCCTCAGTGTCTAAAACATTTATTAGTGATTTACTGAATTTTAATGTTTGTTAGAGCAAATTTTTTGTTTGTTTATAAGTGTATTTGTAAGTGTATTTCTTTTAATGTTTATTGGAGCATATTTGCTTGTTTGTTTATAAATGTTTATTTGTTGCCAAAATATTTTTTCATACTTTCATCTCTGAATGTAATCAGACGGATATTGTTATCGAAATATCCGAATTGCTAAACAGTCACGTTAAGAGGTACCTATTGTATTTGTACATCGACAAAAATTAAAGCAAAAAATCAAAAGTTAGCATAAAAGATAAAAATAGTTTGCTAATTGAATACTTATAAAATAAATGTTTTCCTGTTAAATTTAATTAATTTTTCAATTTCAACATCCTCTGGAAAACTAAATTATTTTCGTGTTTACTGAAAATAAACCTTAAATGTGTATACAAAGTAATGCATGAAAAACTAATAATGGTCTCCAGAAGTTCTCAGACAGGAAGAAAAAAATTGTTATATCATTGATTTTTGCTCGAGATAAACATGTTATCTGTTGAACATGATGCCATCGTGCTTCAGGATAAGGAGAAAACCATTATAGTCGTATGAAATATCTGCACACAAACTTCCTTAAGAACTGAAAAGAAATCTTTACGACATAATAAGAGTACCCCTTATTGATGATACGCGGTGCACATTAATAATAAACAACCTTTCTGACACGGACAAGTATTTGTCCATTAAGATTGCCTATAATGGATTCTCTGATGTAAAGTTGAAGGGAAACATGAATCTAGCCAACTTCTTTTTCAAAATAAATAAACTATTCATTAGATATTTGACTTAATTTTTACTGAATGATAAATAACCAAAAATATTTTAATGATCCCTTGCCATTCTAAAATAGTAGTTGCTTAAAATTATCAACATTATATCTGCATATAAATTAAAAGAACTAAAGTCCTAATCGATATTCGAACCATGGTTCTTCGCCTGGTCAATCGAGAATATATCCATTGAGATAGTGAGATAGTCTTCTGTGGTTGAAGAGGGCATTAAATTCTACTTCACCAGATTTCACATTGAAGTGAAACTTCTGTGTGATTTATATATATATATGCCTGTCCTGTGCTGTGCGACTTATGCATGAGCTGTGCGATTTATACATATGTCTGTCTTTTACTTTACATAAAATATGTAAAGAGAAAGTATTGCGATGGGGTCAAAAACCGATTCATTTTGAAGTATTTATACGTTATGAGCATCCCTGAAAATGAATCAACCATTTTTCAATAATATCTATGAGTATCTGTCTATCTGTGAGTCAATAACTTCGATATTTTTTGAGCAAACTGGGCAAATCGAATATAAGTTTGGTGCGATATTTTCAATGAATGAGCTTGAGCGGTCTATTGATTTTTTTGGGTGACTGGAATAGAGAAGTGTCCTCAATTTTTCGAAAATCGAAAAATCCCTAATATATATAATTCATGCTATAAAATATACATTGTTATAAAACTCATGAGTAAGGTTTTCCATAACATTTCTTTCAGCAGTATTTTCAATGAATTTTAAAATGTTTGGCCGTCAGAAAACATTACTGTAAAAAAAGAATTTTAGTTGTTACCCTGTCCTTTAGGGCAGATGTATTTTTAATAATAGAAATGTTAAGTAGAACTTCGATAATAATACTAATGATGGAACACTTTTATGTAACAAAAAAGAATACGCTAAATTTTTAAATGCTCACTTTGGACACGTTGTTACGAGTGACTTAAAAATAATAGAAGAATATAATTTAAGAAGGTATATAGAGTTTAGTACTAAATTTAGGTTGCCTGAAAGTTTTAGTCGACTAGATATCAACAACAATAGTTCCAGGTGTACAATAGTTGCAGGAATAACAGTTTATAAGGCTTTTTCTGGTGATGAGGTTAGGAAATCACTTACTCGTCATTTAAAACGTCACAACATTTAATAATGCATAAAAATTACACATATTTTACAAAACATAGCTAGGATTAGCCATATCTTACAATACGTTAGCTACGTGTTTCGAATGCTATTTCAAACTCGACTGAATCGTAAATAAAAACAAATCTTAAGTCTGGTTGAGTGCTGCCATCTAGTGTTCTTTTGGGAAAATGCAGAATGTCTCTTACAATCTCCCCCTTTGGTTCCGACGTCTAGGCAACCATCTCGGTGAGGAACCAGCACCTGAAGTTTTTCGTTCCGTGGTATATTAATTTCTCTCAGCAGAACTAAGTAGTCTACTTGCATATTCAACCGGATATTCATCTGATCCCTGGCCTTGAAGAAGGACAGCTTCCAAAGCGTAACTATTTGCATCTGTTCTAATAACAAAAGGTTTGGTAAAATCATCTTGCTTCAAAATAGGTGAGAACACCAAGCATTGTTTTAGAGAGTCGAAAACTCTCTATTCACTTTCAGACCAACTCCAGGGAGTTTTGTTTTTTTGTTAGATTGCTCAGAGGTCAAGAAATCTCAGAAAAGTTCGGTATAAACCTTCTATACCCGGAACATGTCGGCAAGAAGTATAATAGTTGCTTCATATTTTTAGGGGAAGTGATTTCCAAAACTGAAGATACCTTTTCAGGATCCACCTCTATTCCACGAGGTGTAATCCAGAGTCCAAGATATTTAATTCGAGAACAAGAAAAGTTGCATTTATCTGGGTTTGCACAAAGTTTGTATTTGATTAGTCTGTCGAAAACCATTTCAAAATCTTTAAGATGTTGTTCAAAAGATTGTGACAAGACCATGAGGTCATTCATATATGGAAGAGCTAGAAAGACTCTACGACACGTGTCCATTAGTCTTTGAAACGTAGCAGGGGCATTTCGAAGACCAAAAGGCATTCTTAATCTATAGGTCCCAAACGGGCAAACGAATGCAGTTTTATCTCGATGAGCTGGATTAACATTTACTTAGTGGTAACCAGATTTCATATCAATGGTTGACATAAAAAAGGTATGTTTAGCATCTTGCGTTAAATCGTCCATCCTTGGAAGTGGGTAAGTGTCAGGAGCAGTCACGTCATTAAGTTTCCGGTAGTATACGGACAGTCGAACTTTACCATCTGGTTTTGGGATCAAAACTACAGGTACTCCATAGAGCTATTCACATTCTTCAATAATGTTCTTTTCAAGAATATCATCAATTTCTTTTTTGAGCAGCTCCTTCCGAGCTGGTGACATTCTGTAAGGAGGTACAGAAATGGGAGCGTGATTACTTGTAGTAATATGATGCCGGATGATCGAGGTGATTTCTCCCCCTGGTTCGAAGATACTATCATATTTTCCTGGTAGACTGTTAAGCTGACTTATTTGAGTAGCTGTCTTATTCCCTCCTTCATTTTCCCGCAATTGCCAAACGTTAATCAGAACTTGTCTATCCCGGTGGGATTCTATTTTGGGTTGGGTCCAATTCTTCTCCAAATGGATACTTGTGGTTTGGGTTATCACAAAAATACCAGCATTTGTTCTTTACGTCAAGAACAATACCCGCAGATTTCAGAAAATCCGTTCCAAGAAGAGTTCGATTTCCAGTAGCGTTTGGAAGGACGATGAAATCTGTCAACACTTTCTTTCCTTCAATTTCTATCATCACTTGGGTAGTGTAACAATCAACAAGAGACTGCTGGCCATCTGCCAGACTTATTGCCAACTTCGTTTTTTGAAATGATAGTCTATGCTCATTGAATATTTTAAACATCTTTTCTCCCGCAATGGAATGTGAAGATCCCGTATCAGCGCACACTCTACCTCTTCTTTCACAAAATGTTTTTTCTACCAGGGTAATTTTAGGACCCTTATTAAATGCTGAGAATGCTTCTATGCTATTTGAGGAAACTTTCTTTTTGATTGGAGAACAATCAGGGCATTCAGCTTTAATGAATGTGCCTTCAACATCTATAACATATTAACGAAGGTCTTTCTTCTCGAATATACTTGAATTTTTCTCCTCTGTTGATAGGTACAGTTTTCTTAAAGGAGTCAAAACTTCCGGTTGTGCGAGTTTCTTTTGATTTGGCCATCTTTTTCTGTCCATTGGGCAAGGAATTTCTTAAGTTTACACGTCCAGTTTATCAGCTAAATCTGAGGGAGATATTATTTATTCCCACTCATCCAAGTAATGTTCTGTGCATTCCGGAGTTCAGCGTTTTTTTCATTTGATCAGAGATTATCAAATTCTGCAACTGCTCAAAAGTGGAAATGTTCAATTCTGATATCCATCCTTCAAAAAATCTTCTTATTTCGAAATAGAAATCTTTCCATGTGCAATCCGTTCTTTTTCTATATTGAGAAAATAACTTTCGAGACATTTCTGCCGTCAATTTAAATCGTTCTAAAAGGATGCCACGGATGTTAGAATAATCCTTAAATTTTTCTTCGGGTTCTCTAGCAATGAGATTTGAAACATCATTGGGCAGTGCTCCTATGAGATGAATCACCCACAAGTCTTCCGGAATTTTTAGGATCTTCATTTGTCTTTCAAATAAGACTAAAAACAAGCTCGTATCATGTACTTCAGGGTTGAAACTTGGCAAAATTTTCTTTAGGTCCACTTTCATATGAGAATTTTCCTGTTGAATAACCGTGGATGCAGTTTCTTTCTGACTGGCCATCTGTAGCCATAGCTTTTCTATTTCAAATTCTCTATTTTGCTTTTCCTCTCTTCCTTTTCTTGTTGTTCTCTTTCTCTTTGTTCGTTCTCTCTTTCTCTTTGTTCGTTCTCTCTTATCCTCTGTTTGTCTTCCAGTCTTTCTGAAACAATACCCTCAAAAAGATTTCTTACAAATTCTTCATCCTCCTTGTACACCTTGCACCTTAGAATAATATCCCTCAGTTCAATGACTTTCAGATCACCATTCCCATTTTCTCCTAATTCAGTCTCTAGCTGTTTCAGATCAGCCTTTTTCCCTTTCGCTAAGAATGTCATCGTTAACTTTGCTATTTTTTTACAAATATGAATGTTCAATTCTATTAAATTCGAAAATTGTTCAAAATGATTTAAAAATAGATTGTTCTAAAAGTTCTCAATGAGGAGACAGAAATCACGCTTTCTCTTCAATAATTCAAAGAAATAGAATTTTCGTCTTTTAGGGGCTCGAGAACAACATTATTAACAAATTCATATTTATTTCAAATATATCATAAATACCACTTTAATTTACTTAAAATCAATTTTATGCATTAAGATTTCAAAATTTCAACTTATTATTCTATTATTAGGACTTACACACAACAGTACATTCAAAATAACATTAAAACGAAAGTACGAACGATTTCAAAATTCTTATATGTCAAGATCGACAACATCAATTTATTCCATTTAAGCCAGGGTGGGTCTTAACTTTTAATTTTCCGAAACATGGTTATGCTAATTAAAAATTAATTATCTGACTTCCACTGACTAGAGATGAATATAGATTGTTCCAAATTTTACCGAGAATTCGGGGCCGCTATTATTTATAAGGCTTTTTCTGGTTATGAGGTTAGGAAAACACCCACTCACCATTTAAGACTTCACAAAACATCACAACTTTTAATAATACATAAAAATTACACATATTTTACAAAACATAACTAGGGTTAACCATATCTTACAACACGTTAGCAACGTGCTTCGAACGCCATTGCGTCTCGACTAAATTGTAAACAAAAACAAATGTTCTTAAGTCTGGTTGAGTGCTGCCATCTAGTGTCCATTTGGGAAAATACAGAATGTCTCTTACAAGCTTAATTTATAACAATAAGGATAACAAAACTACTATCGGCAAACTTAGAAATAGCGCCGACGTGGTTGTCGAGTGGTCAAGGCAAGCGTTTCCGTAGCAATCGCTCGACCGCCACTTTGTGGATTCGAGCCCCACGTAAGGCATGGATGTTTGTGTTATGGGCACAATGTGATCCGCCCCCCTGTGGTGCGCCTGGGGCAACGTCAATGGACGGCTAAATGGTTCACACTCTGGCCGCTGTAATAAAGGCGAATGACGAAGGTCAAAGTGCCTAGCCATTTGGGAAAAAAAACTTAGAAATAGCGTCAAAGATATTCAGAATAAATGTGTAATAACGTATGTCAATAAAATTAACAGTAATTATGCCATTTTTTTTGCAAACTTTTATATAATAAAATAATTATGGGTAGTATTTTACACTCAAATTTATAGATTAAATGCAAAGGTGATATTATGGAATATAGCAATAGAACTGAAGCTAAATATAAGCAAATGGGTAGACAAAAAACCACGATTGGGGGCTTCCGTATATGATAATAGTTCTAAAATTTCCTAAAAAACCCCTCTCAAATTTTGCACTATTTACAGTGACTTCAAAACTTATGTAGAACACGCAGGTAAATAATTATTAAAGATTTTAAATGATACTTATAATGAAATTTTAAGGTAATGAGACAGCTATTATACTCAATAGTAAGGAAGCGTGGTAAAAATGAAATGGTAAGATTTGTTACATTAATACAGTTCATTGTGGGGATTTATTTAATTCTATTGACTTTAATAAATCCCTACAATCAACAAAAATTAAATAAATCTCTACATCCCAACAATCACAAAAGGATTTGATTAGGATTATGGAAATTCTTTATTTAGAATTTAATCTTCAGGTTCTTATTAGTATAAAAGTTATCATAATCTTATGAAATTCGTAATTGAAAAAAATTATATTTTTATTGGTTTTGGCGATTTTAAACATATTAAAGACATAGCAATGGGAGAACATGCACTTCTTTAACTTTATCTGATATTTATTTACATTTTTATGAAAAAACTAATATTGAATATGATAAGATTTTTTTTATAAGCGATACATAGATGATATATGTATTTGTTGTTTGCTTATGTGAATATTGTAATATCAGTTTAAATTTTTAACCCCATGAATTGAGTCTAATACATACGAATAGTGGTGACAATAATAGGGTCACATTTCTTGATTTGGATTTTTTTTTCTTTGAACAATGGAAATATTATTTACAGTATTTTTGATAAGAGAATGGAGGATAAAATTAGTATTTGTAGATTGCAAAACTACGGATGTAATGAGCATGACTGTGTTTTCCACAATATTTTGATTAACGAATTTAATAGAATCAATCACATTTGCACTTACAATGAAGATAAAGCAAGCCTTCTTGCGAATCTTATTGATGTAGCAATTGATGCATAGATGATATCCAGTGGATTTTATTTCCAAAATTATGTCTAACTAGACATTTAATTAATTGTGGTTTTTAATATCTATAGGTTTTTGATATTTTGATGATTTTTTTTATTTCACTTTTGTTGATTATTTTTTTAACCAGCTACGCTTCTAGATATTACTGAATATTAAGTTTAACTTGCAAGTAGCATGCACTGTTTTATTTGTTTTATTTATATTTAAAATGTAGAACTTAAGAGTTAGTTTAAATTTTAGTTTATAGAGGGCAACACTAGTCATTTTGAACGCTAGTTATTAGTTTATTATAATTTTTAGATCGTAAACGGCAGCACTAACTTTTATATATTTTTCTTTTGCTATCTGGTGATTTACCAGCGTCTGTTTTACCACTAAAATCATGTTTATCCTTTGGATTTTATACTTTAATGATTTTTTTTTATTCTTATTTATGTTGGTTTTCTTATGAGTTTTTGCTGGATAATCAGTTTTTGCAAAAACTACAATATTGAATTTATTTTTAATGTTATGTCTTTTCATTATTATTTTTACACGTGGTTTTGTGTACTTATCATGTTTTTCTTGACACAAACTATCCGACCTACCCAACAGTGTAAGATATCTGTTTGAACGGCCTAAAAAGAGCCACCCAAATTAGGACGAAACCTAATGAGATGACAACCACAGCGACGTACCCTTTTTCCCCAACCACGAAGCTCTCAGTAGGACATTCGGACTCAAAAGATTTAGCATGCTCGTACTCCGCATAGACACGAGGATTGCATCATTCCACGACCCGGATCGGGGGACTCGCAGAAAAGGCTTAGCATCTGAAGTTGTATTCATCACTGAAGTTGTATGCAAGATAATATTTTTAAACATGTTTACTAAAAATGTGTATTTTATACAGGAAAATTTAAATGCCGTGAAAGTTGGCCAAGTAACCTATGGGAAAGCAGTTTTAGTCTGTTCCTCGATGGCATATTACTAGTTGTCCCCTTGCTCCTCATGGCAACAGCTTACCTGCGAATTGGTTTGGTACTGCAGAAAGAGATAACCGAAAATAGAGTATTTGAAGCAGGTAACAGCATTTATGAAATTAATATTAATATGTTATCAATGATTTTCTTTAGACATTTAATAAAGTATATTTTAAAACATCTTTTTTTCCAATTTCAGGATTTTTTATTAAATCCTTTCCGATCTATGCTCGAGCTGAACTTGAGTTGATCTTTAAAGCCTTCCAATTTTATTCCCCTATGTTGCATTCATGTTTTGTCACCTCGAGAGTAATTCTTGTAACGTTAGCTTTCTAAACAAATATAGATTGCAGCACATGGCTTTTTTTTCCAATTTCTGGCTAACTTTTCGTAGCATGTCTAGCAAGCTGATTCAGCCTGTGTAGCATAAATGTATCATACCAAAACAAATTTATTCTAAATCATGGGTCTATATATGTGCTATAAATAAATTCTGAATTGTAAAATATATAAAATTTGATTCTGTAATACGATGCTTTCTTATGCAAAACTGTTTTACAATGTAAAAACTTATTCAATTATTATTTTTGTCATAAAACTTTTATTATAAATATTATTTAATTATTTACATATTTGTAAACAGGAAGAAGTGACCTTTCAAATGAAAAATATTGTTATGACATTTAAAGAATAAGTCCATTTAAAAAAACAGAAAAAGAGACCAAAAACCCAGTCCTTTTGGAGAAATACAATAAAAAATGCCCAGTCCTGGAAGTGTAAAAAAAAAAAAATTCAATAAAAACATCGTCGTAATAACCTGGGGTTTATACGACGAACTCTGATGCTGTATACAATCAGGGTATTATTAAGATAATTTTTTGAAGAAAAAAAAAATCATTTCTTGTGTCTTGTGACCTCTCTTACCTTATTTGCATTAGATCATTTTTAGTAAGATAATCTCAAAGAAAAAATATCATGTCAATAATATATATATTTTAAATGGCCTGAAAACAGAATTTTTACATACCATTAAGTTTAAATCAAACACTCCATCAAGAAAGAAAAAAAGTTTCATCGTTTAAACATTACAAAAATACTTGCTTTCAATTAAGTTTTGCACTTTTAATGTTATTTGTAAGCTTTTATATCGTGTTTCACATTTTGATCGTATTATATAAGTCTAACATCGGTTACATCTATACTTCGGTTGCGTTTAAACTTTGGTTACGTTTCAAAATGAGCATACCTTTATTTAAATAAGGTACATTTATTGGGGGGGTAGCAAAAATTTTGCCTTGAAACATGTACTATCTGTTATAGATCGACCTCAGACGATGGCTGAGATGAATTCAACATTAAATTCAAGAGGAAATCGGGAATTCACTAAAGAATTCCACTTTCGGATTTTTTTCACTTCCGGTTCGAAGAAAATTCTTGAAATATGTATTTATCAAAATTGTTTATAGATAAAACTTAGATGATAACTGATTTGCATTCAACATTGAATTCTATTGAGGATATGGTATTCACTAAGGATTTCTATTTCCTGTTCTGAAGATAACACTTCTATTTTTCCGGAAATTCTTATAATAGTACGAAATATGTATTATGCAAAAGAGAGTAAATATGCTTAATAGTTTCATCAAAACTGATATATACACACCATTTACCACCACATAAAGGCTTCCTGAATTTCTAGTTTTACCTATAATTGTGTGAAGGTAAAACTCTAAAATATAATATCTCTGCTCTTTCAGGAGACTCGGTGAACAACTCAAAACGGCAATATTACAGCAGCCAGATGTCATCTGCAGATGACTGCATGATGTGCAAGTCACCAAAGTTTTCTATGAAATGGACCAAAGTGTGTGTCCAGATGCATGATGGTTCAACTCGATCCTCTACCATTACTTCCCAATTCCAATCTACCCGACAGTACAGCAGTTCTGAGAGCACTTCTGCAGTGACATTGAACATGAATACAAATAACTTAGAGCGACGTCTTGCTATCAAGAAAAGAGTTACTTGTATGCTGTTTATTGTAGTTTTGGAGTTCTTTATCTGTTGGACTCCTATCTATGTGATTAATACCATCTCAAGTTTTAACCCTGGTGTAATCTATGAAGATGTTGGGTATTTTACAATATCGTTTTTTCATTTGTTGTCATATGTATCTTCTTGTTGCAATCCTATAACATATTGTTTCATGAACAGAAATTTTCGAAGAGAATTCATCCAAACATTCACGAGGATATGCTTTATATGCAAAAGTTCACGTTTCACACGAAGTTCCGGCAGCAATCCAATCCTTAATTGAAAAAGAACAGAATTTATTATATGATGAAATTTATTATATACTGTGCACTGTTCAAAATGATCCAGTCCTTAATTGAAAAAGAACAAAACATATTATATAACGCAAATACTGTGTTCTTTGATAAAAATGATCCAATCTTCAATTAAAAAAGAACAAAATATATTATATGATGCAAATATGGTGTGCACTGTTTAAAATAATCGAATTCTTAATTGAAAGAGAACAAAATATATTATGTGACACAAATACCATGTGCATTGTTCAAAATAATCCATTAAAAAAGATACATTATTGAAAGTGATAGAGGATAAAATATAATTTCTAAGACAGTCACATTCAAGCAAGAAAACCTTTTCGTGGAAATGTATTTTATATTTTATTTTTCAAATTTTATTTAAACAAATTTAACTTGAAATATCTCTAATGGAAATATATCGAAGAGAACAAGCAGCTAATATTCAGCAAATTATTATTTATTCATGTATATTCTTATATGTATATTTTATATGTGTATTGGGATGAATAAAAATTGTACGAAATACATTATTTATTGAAAAGTGTCATGCATAAGCATCACGTGCGAAGTTCGGGGAAGACAAGGTAGACAGTGTCTGTCCAAATAATTTACGACCATGTAGGAGAGGCTGGGGTGCAATGGACCACTTTTTTACATTTTGATGTTTTTCTTTTAAACGATGAACAAAATTATCACTTTACATGAGTATACATATTGTCTATATATTCACGTTTTTGCTATACTTAAATACAATAATTACAATTACGTTTTGCTGTAAAATTTTTCAAATATCAAGTGGCAAAGTGTATCATTATATCCCGTGGTCGGGGTACAATGGTCCACACTATGGGGTACTTTGGACCATGGCTGATTTTTTTAAGAAATATGAGATTCATCTGTACATTTAAAAATCTATTTATTTAGTATTTAAACACAACAAATAGCAAGTTATTGCATTTCAATTCGTAATGGTCTTATTTTCAATTAAAATTTCACAATTGCCAACTGTTACTCTTATCTAAAAATTTCAGTTATTTTAAGTTATTCAATAAATATTAGAAGAAAATAATTATAGTATGCAAATCAGGAGTGAGGTGGTGAATGAAACATATTCAATTCATAAAAAATAATTAATGGGAATTATAAAATTAAAATTATTAAAAAATAATTAATGGAAATTTGCAAGTGTAACACAAAATATTTTGTGCATATATTTTGTGATATCCGATGTATTGGAAGGCATATTACAATATCTTGAATAGTTTTGACAGATGTGTGCCGTTAAATTTATCTTAGTGTCGATAATATATTTGCTTAATACTTAATTTGATTATTTTATGCTTTTGATTAATAAACTCTTAATCTTAAAAATGCTCGAGGAGCATTTAAGTTATTAACTACAACCATTAGTAGTTTGGTTTAGTACATTGCTTTGGTAGCCGCAATATCCACCTAATTTCAGCATATCGGGATAATTACATATTATAATAATCTCATAGAAATCCAAAGTAAGATCCAAAGGTAAATAGAAATGTCTTCAATTTATTCAATACACGTTATCAATTTACATCATTATATCTAACATTACAAAGACTATTATTCTTCTTTAGACACATATTAAGAGGTATTAGAGAGGTGTAATGCCAGACTTACACCTCTCTAATACCTCTAAGTTAATAACTCATTAATAATTGGTTGGAACACACATGTCGAGTCCACCGCATAAAGAATCTCCACACATAATTCCATATCTGAATCTCAAGATGTAAATTTGAAGTTCTCCTATGGGTAGTTCATCGTATAAGGCACTCGTACAAAATCCAACTGAGAACAAACTACTGCTTGTTCTTAAATCTCTCGCATCTCCATCACTAGCAATATCTATCTGTGTAACTGGTTCTCCAATAATGTGAATGAATGAATGAAGCCAAGCCAAGATGCTTCATTCCGGAGTTCCTGGGTCCGAAGCACCCTTACCTCCACCTCATAAAATAGCAAATGTCCATGTAGTAGTTTTTCATATAGCAATGGATACACTTTTGCACTCCGGTTGTCAGGTGCTGCATTGATGTCAGAGTTGGCTGGTGTTATGTTGTCTTCATCTTGGGATGGCTGTACTGCTCTGTGGCTGAAACAGGGGGGAGGGACGAGAAGTAGAGCGGGTCAATAGAAAATCGGGATGTAAATTCCATGGTTACAAGTTCAGTGGTATTTACTTTAATGTAAATACAAATTATAACAGTTACTATTGGGTTTTGAGAAATAAGTTTAGATTAAGTTCAAATTAAATTTAAATTAAATTAAAGCTAAGTTAATGTTAGCATTTAAGATAAAGATTTTTACAGTTATGCAGAGGACAGAGTTAGATTTTATTAAAGGTTAAGTTTAAGTTTGAGTAAAGTTATTAATTGTTTTAATATTACGTTAAGAGATTTGAATTTAGTCAATTAAAATGAAACAGCATGTTTGCTGTGGTTAAGAAGCATTTTATGGTAAGACCGGGCTGGCAGTAAAGTTGCGAGCTAAAGCATAGGCATTGTTCTCGGGGATTATGGGCTCACCGGGGAGGACGAATAAGGAGCCCCCATTTCGCTTTGAAAATTGCCTAGGCAATAATCAAAGTGGAACAGAGTCGCCATCTATCGTCGCCTGGCGAACTAGATTAGGAAACTCCTGCTTGTGGAGTCATATATCTTGGGCTCTTCCATCTTGAAGCCGAAGTTCCAAAAAGAAGATGCCTAGGTCTCCTTTCCTAAGATAGGAAGGTGTGGAAGGGTCATAGCTAATATCGACATCTCTCAAGCAGGGTTTGCTAGTGTTCTTCCTGAAAAAATGAAGTGTAATCTTCCGAATATGCTCAGTAACTTACGAGACTTTAAGATCATGATGAATCACTTCGTTCTGGACAAACATACTTTGTATTACATGTATTTACATCCTTTGAAAACGTTTTTCATCGTTCCAGAAATAAAAATTCTGTAACAATAAAACTATTTATTTTTTTATCTTTTTCGACACTTATGTCGACACACAAAAAAAACTCAAACTTCTAACTTTAGTTTGAAAAAGAAATGGAGTTCGCAGATCTAAATTTGAAGTGTGAGTTAGATTTCTAAATGGGTCTTCTTATCGCCCTTTTTCAAAGATTTTTAAAATTTGTTTGCCTTTTAAAAATGTGTGGGGAAAAAAGTATCGACTTTTTGTAAATTTTGACTCCTCAGCTCTCTTTGCAACACCTTTAACTCCTGTTTAGAATAAAATTGAGATCGTAGATTGAAAATTGAGGAAGAAGATAAGTTTTTAGGAACGGGTTGATTCCCCCTCCCCATGTTAGAGGTTTCACGTAAATATTTAAACATCTATTGAATCTTTCGAATTTTGAAAGTATTCTGCAACTTCCTGGATCGAATACTACATTTTAAAAACATCGCGAGGTGCTAGTCTAATAAGTAGCTTCGGAATAAGGGGGACATACATACATAAATAGGTTTCTACTCGTTAATAATAAGGTTATCTTTCCTAGTCCCAAAGGAGAGTGCAATAGAATATTCTTAATCTCATATATCGTTTTCTCTTCCTATTTATAGACCTATTTTATATTGCAACAAAACTATGATATTTATCTACACTCGTCAAAAGTGAAATTGCAGCACTATAAAGAAATGAACGTAGCCATATTAAAATCTCAGTACCGGTAGAAGAGAGTCATATGCAAATGATTAGGTTTTCGTACGTATCCGGTCATGTGACACTCAATTTCGGGTGATAAAGACCATCAGACGGCTCGTCCCGTAAATACTATCAGAGACGATTGATAGCAGCCGAACTTTTGAAAAAGCGAAGAAGCGATGCCTCGAAGACGTCAGCAAACTGAATACCAGCAAGTAACGGCTGAGGAATGAGACCGTATCCTGGAGTTGCGTGCAATTGCCACGCGTGTTGGGCACGAGGTGAGTACCATCCAGCGACATGTGACACGATGGACGCAGGAACATCAGAGAACATGCTGAAAAGGGAGTGGATCGAACAGGCGCACAACAGAGCGCACTGACCGGCAGATTCGCCAAACCACTAGTCGAGATCCGTTCGCAACGACAAGTGACATTCGAAACAGCCGGCCACCATCAACAGTTGCACCTGCGTGCACCCAAACCATTCGCAACAGGTTGCATAAAGTACAGCTGCGCGTACGGTGGCCTGCCATTGAGGTGCCATTAAGCGCTCGACACAAGGATGCACGTCTGGCGTGGTGTCGTCGCCATCACAACTGGACCAATGAATGGCATCGGGTATTGTTTACGGATGAATCTCGCTTCTGCCTGTGGAAGAATGACAGCCGTGGACAGGGTGTAGCAGCTTCTCAGGGAACGCCACTTGACAGTCCATATCACCGAACGTCACACCGATCTTACACCGCCCATCATGGTTTGGGGTGGTATCATGTTCGATCAGCGGATAGCTCTGATGCACATTGCAGGTAATATGACATCGGACTGGTACGTCACACAAATTGTGATGCCTGTAGTTCGGCCACTGGTGCAGACCGTCCCCGACACGGTGTTCCAGCAAAATAATGCCACACCGCACGGCGAACTCTCAACAGCCTGAACGGAAATCCCATCCTTTCCTGGCCGGCAGCTTCGCCGGATCTCTCTCCGATTGAACACGTGTGTGCCTTCATCGGACGTCAGGTGCACCGAGGATAACCGGTACATACCGTAGACGAAATGCGAGCCGCAGAGGACGCTGCTTGGCAAAGATGATCTCAGACAACCCTTAATAGCCTCATCGGTAGTATGCCTCGCCGTTCAGCAGCCTGTATAGCTGTCCGTTGGGGGCCACATTATTTACTGAATAGAGAGGTTTCTTTGTTTGTTCATTTAATCACTTACATATGACTCTCTCTTCTACCGGTACTGTGATTTGCATATGTCTACGTGCTGTTGTAATGTCACTTTTGACGAGTGTATAACTGGAAATAGATATCAGTTCTAGTGTTCTTCGGCTTCATTTTTTTCAATGTAAATTAATATTTTGCTTAGGTTGTTGCACATACTTATCATGGTACATATTCATACATATCATTTTATGCAAAGTTGAAATTATCTAGGTTTTAAGTTTAAAAGGGACTGTTGTAATCGTCCTCCCGTCCTTAATTACAATATATGTTACATGTCATATAAAGTACCTGTCACCCTCTTCCCTAAATATAATAGATATCCTAAAGAATAGATAAAGTCTTCCTATCTTTTACAATACTAGAAATCCGGGTATAGCTTCTCACTCTGAATTGGTTTTGACGAGAACGTGGCAAAAATCGTCTCTGATTGACCACTTTTCTTTACATTCTTCTCATCATTTTTTTACATTCTTCTCATCTCACCCCAGCAAGGGTTAAGGCGACCCTACGGATTTTCAGAAAATAATTTTAATAGCTTCATGAAGCTGTAATCTCGAACCAATTCTGACGTACGGTTCTTAAATCGGGAACTGCAACTGAGATGCATCCCAGAAAACTTCAAGTTCTTCAAAACAAAGCACTTTGCTTTTTCTCAATTTTCAAATTACGTCAGGCTACAAGTTTTGCAAAGAAATCTTAGCACTCGGATTATTTGGAATATGTTCGAAAATTACCGATTGGAACCAATCTACCTGATTGGTTCCAACCGATTGGTTCCAATCTACCTGACAGTACAGTAGTTTTTTCAATTTTCAAATTACGTCAGGCTAAAAGATTTGCATAGAAATCTTAACAGCCGGACTATTTGGAATATGTTCGAAAATTATAAATTTTTTAGAAGTCTCAGTAGAGAAAATAACTTTACGTTTGACTATATTCCCATGTACGTCACGAACTGTTTGGAATATGTTCGAAAATTGGCTTATAAATTATTTAGAAGTCTCAATAAAGACAATAACTCTAAGCTTGGCGATATTCCTTTGTACGACCCACGATAGCCAATGGCAGGAAAGCACCCTTGCATGCTTTCAGGGCGTCATTTAAAAGATGATTTTCTCCGCCCTTCCAAACGGAGTAGTATGGCGTAGTTTTATAACTGCTCTTATTTCATTCGATGGCTGACTTCTAGCTATGCTCAGATTTTCCCCTGGCATTTGGTACTTCAAGTTTTCACAGCTCCCCTTCACCCTACTTCGGAAATTTGAGTCTTTGAGTGCTCTGCCTCCCAACTTACCTCTTTCATTCTACTAACTATCAGCTTGGGCCTTAGTTATTTTATTTCCTGATGACTCGGAGAACACAACTTCGGTCGTCAACCCCCTCCTCCGATCTATATCACCATATTAAAATAATCCGTTTTATCGATTTTTTTTCTCGTCGATAGAAGTTTAAAAGTGAAATGAATTCTTACCATCATCTGGGGATTTCTCTAACTCCCAGTCCTTGAGCCCTTGAAAATCTGGAATCGTTCACGTAATGACATATCTACCTGAGCTATAACAAATGTGTCGTATTTTTGCGTTTTCCTGAAATATTTGTGATTCCTCAGCAAAGTTAGTTTTAATCCTTCTCTTGGGAATAATTTTTATTTTGTTGTAATATTTCTCTTATTAGATTAAATTGGTTTTCTGAAAGTATGGTAAATGTGGAATATCCTCACACACGGTTAAAGTTGATTTCTAATACGGGGTACGTTTTGGAGGAATCTTCCGTGAACGTATGACTGTTCTCTTTTGGTTTAAATTTTAAATTAATTGACTAATAATTATAAAATAGGATTAAGAAGATAATAGGTGAGTGTTAGTACTACAAATAGCTATTTAAAATAACGTAAAAACCCAAATATTTATGGCACTTACACTATAACAAGTTATTTAAAATGTTCCTGCTTTATCAAATACAGGAATGATTATTTTTATAAATCTATTGTCAAATATATAGTTGAAGCTAAATTCTCACTCACCTTTATCATTAAACAAAAGTGTACGCAATATACAGGATATCTAGGAAAGTCCGTATCAGTGAAAATTTCCCGTAATTGCATAGGAAACTCCTACAGCGTTCCGCCAGACAACTTTCGGGGCTAACCCAACGCCACCTAAATAACAAAGCCTGAAGTCTAGTATTATGAGTCGTTATATATAGGCTACCGGATTCTCAGTTAGCTAAGGAGAGAAACCAAGTAGTTTTGAAGCGACTAAATTTTTTTTTCTTTGGATTTATTATATTTTCTTTTTATAACATCATTCTTTTATATAAATTTTTTTATACAAGTGCTATTTTTTAAATAAAATTTATGCATCATTATCACATTCTTTGTTTATATTTATAATTTGGTTTATTTCATATGATATTATAGTTTGCATCTTTACGCAATCGTGGAATTTTTAAAGGCGCAGTAATCTTCTCACCAGTTTTTTCTACATAGACAGACGTTTCTTTTCCAATATCTTTAGGGTCAAAATGAAGTTCACATACCTGTTAAAAAAATCGAATATCAGTATAAACTATAATACATATACATTACTAAATCACACCACCAAATTTTGTGAGGAGCCAAGCTGAATAATTTTATTTATTAAAATTTTAAACGTTTTCAGAATTAAATATTTAATTCGATAAACGTCCAAATTTTTTTAAATCAAGAGCCATATTTTCTTTAAATTGCCCAAAGCACAGAATTCTTAATGTTTTATATAACCAGGGGTTTAAATTTAAAGTTTATTGTAATTTCTTTAAAAAAAGACTTAGGCTATTACCTCTGCTTTATTGCAAGATATATTTATTTAAAAAATATATCAGGAATTTTTTTATACATACTTTGACATTCAAGCACAATTTTGTACTTGGTTGAATCGCTATTTTTTGGTATTACAAAAGAAATTTGAAAATACATATTGTTTCCAAATGTAGTTCATTTAATCAAACTATCATACCATCTATACTTTTAATGTAATATGTGAAAAGGGTGATTTTCAAATTTACTTACGAATACAATCAATCACTTATAAGTAAGAACGTACGTAAGTTTGTGCAGTGATAATATCCTTATGAATAAGGAGTTTAAGGAGTATGTTTAGTAATGACGTACTATATTAATGCTAGTAGCTTGGCTGTTGAAAATATAAAAAAAATATCACCCATTTTTTTATATTTTCATATTACAAACAAAAAAACAATCATTCCTAAATGACATTTTTGTATTTTATTAGTTTACATATATTACCTACTTGCATGAAACACTTGTTTTTACTTATGGGGTACTATATTTTTAAAAGAACTTAATTAAAATTTTGGATATATATCGAAATATCTGATATATATATATATATATATATATACACTTATTTATTACACTTATATATATACACAGTATTTATTACACCTACATCTAGCAATTCTTTTATTTAACAAAATCGAATGGTTGGGTGTACAAAAAATCGGTGAAACACTTACAAATTTCCTATACAAGTAATAAAATTTCATTTAAAATTATTAGAATGCTGTATGAAAATAGCTGACTTATCCATATAATCGGCATTCTACTGGATCTCGGATATCTTTGTATGTAATAAGTTGATAAAGTTATAGTATGAGAGTTGTAATCCGAATAATGTACATAATTTGATAGTTCTGTGCATTCATGCACATAGTTCGGAACTGTCTGGAAATGGCATAGAAAAATATAATTCATTGTTTCAGTTACTACTGATTACAACCATGTGAAGACTGGTTATTACATATTTCTGCTTAGAATTGAGACTATTTGACATACTACTTCACAATGGGATAAAAATTAACATTGGTTTCTATGGCTGTATATTTATCCAGCCATGAATTCAGTCTTGCTAGGACCAGATACGAAGGAGTCTACCATATATATGTATGTATACATGGGCCTAAACCGGAACGCTGCCCCCTGTTTTTCTAAAAATACATTGCTGTCCCCCTAGTTTTGGGGTTGTAAAGGCATTTTGCCCCCAGTTACGCCACTGTAGGTATATATATACATTTATACAATGATAGACTCAGAATTGAAAAAATAACACTATGTAATACAATTCTTTAAATAAAACCCTCGATATTACCTCTTAAAAGAAATCCATGTCCCCCCCCCCCCCAAAAAAAAAATTCTGTATTCATCCCTCTCTCTCTATATATATATATACATTGATACGCTTCAAAATCCATATAATAAAAAGTAACGAGATATATAAAATATAATATATGAAGGGATATATCATTTTGATTATAATATTGTAATACAAAATTGCTATTTTTATTATTTCATTAGTCCTTGGATATAGGCCTATATAAGGAACACAGTTTAATTTTTAATATACAGTAATTGCTGATGAAATAATTAAATGAAAGTAACTATCATTTTAGAAGTTTATATTTAATATAAAGCTGCCTCCTCCACCAAAAAGCAAATTATTCAAGAATAAATACGAATTAGCAAATGAATGCTACGCTTTTATAAGAACACTATAATAGAAAATTTTATATACTATAAGCATTTTACCTTGAAATATTTGGTAGGTTGGAAATCTTTTCTTCTAACAGCAGTAATCCACTTTTTTTAACACCTCGTCCTTGGGGAAGGAAAAAATGTGAACCTCAGGCCCTCCTTTATAATTACCTCTACATAAGGGTCCTATACATTTGAAAACCATGTTTTATATATTATTCAAAACATATTTCCTTAAAACAAACAGTAGAAACAAATTTTTATCAAGCTTCGACAACCACGCTGTCGCAGGATTCAGCGTTATGAGCAGACGTAAGTAAAATACAAAAAAAGGGCTTTTATGAGTTATAAAAACTTTTTATCTTACAAATCTAATTAAGTGACATCAAATTTATATTAATAAAATGTATCATACTGTATATGCAGCAATAAATAGTTAGATTTGTATTTTGTCTTAAAAATGTATATTCAAAATTAACTCAAATTTGCTGAGTATTTGAGTACCATGTAAGTGTGTACGTTTTAACTAGTACACATCATTAATATTGTGTTGAAATGTGAAATTATTTATTATTCTTATTGAAATGTGAAGTTATTAAGTTTTTCTTGAAGCAAGTAAGTAAAATACAAAAAAGAAGAGCTTTTTATGAGCATATAAAACTTTATTACAACAAATTTATAAATCCAAGTAGTTGGAGTTAACACAGTTACATAAAAACAAAATGTATCTGCCGCAAAAGCTTGATCCATATTTTATCTGTAAAGTATTTGCATATCATGTGTCACATTCAAACAAAAGTTACCCCCCCCCAGTACTGAATACCAACCTGATATATATTAAATGATGTACATAAAGTATGGATTATAATTAAATACTACTGTTTTTACAGTAAAAGTATTTATATCAAATCCGAAGAAATTTGGCATTTTCACCCCCCCCCTAATTGAGTTCTGAAAAACAATTTTACTCTATACCATATAATTTTACTCTATACCATAGACTCTTGTTTGTCTTGGGTGACTTATAATAATGTGATATTATGTTCTTGTTTTGGCAACACTAACTTTAGGTACTTGAAGAATGGCAACACTACTATGTTTGATGTTCCAACTACTAGCGTGCGATACTGCTTTGCCATTTTGTCATGCATCATTCTAGTTGATTAAAGCTTTCTTTAAGTCTAACTCGTTTTCTAATGATCATTTCTATTACAATTTAATCAACTAGATTTCTTGGATCTAAATTCACATGAGATGGAACGACTTCTCAAGCCAGAGAGATTCGACGTGGATCCAACGTGCGTAGGAGCTGAAGCAAAATGGAAACATTGGAAACGGACATTTTCAAATTTCCTGGGCGAAGTTCAGCATTTGACTGAGGAAAATAAGCTTCATCTCTTGTGTAATTACGTGTCGGCGGGTGTTTATCAGCATATCAACGAAGCAGAAAACTACAATACGGCTATTACTGCCCTGGATTCTATTTACGTTACTAAACGAAACGAAATATTCGCCAGACACTGCGTGGCTTCGAGAACTCAACAATCGGGAGAGTCTGTGAGTGAATATCTACAGATACTTAAACAAATGAGCAAAGATTGTAATTTCAAATCTGTTACGGCTGAACAATACAAAAATGAGTATATTAGAGACGCATTCATCCGGGGTTTAAGGAGCACTCGAATTCGAGAACGCCTGTTGGAGAACACTACAATTACGTTGGATAATGCATTCGACCAGGCTAGGGCATTAGAACTGGCAGAACATCACTCCGCTTCATATTCTGCAAATTCGAATTCGGTACCTGTGGCTGCTATGGAGCAGAAAGACGAAAAACCCGAGGAGACTCACGCAACTGCAGCTATACCAGCCCGCACCGGAAAATGCTTTTTTTGTGGGAATGACCGCCATGTTCGAAACGTCTGCCCGGCCAAGGATGCACTATGTAGAGGGTGTGGAAAGAAAGGTCATTACCAGAGAGTTTGCAAGTCTAGACTGTCGCGCCCCCCGAACAATTCTACGGCATCAGTTCATACTTTAGCATCAGCATCAATTATCCCCAGTTGTCTCCAAAAATCTATTACTAAAGTGGATATAAATGGAATAGAGCTAAATGCTCTGATCGATACTGGCAGCTCACTCAGTTTTCTAAACCAATCTCTGGTAAAAAAGTGTCGAATACTAGTGAAGCCATACTTCGGTAGAATAACTATGGCTAACTCTTCCTTAAGCTCGGACATTACTGGCTGTTCCATGATAACGGTAAAATTACAAACTCATTCATATACAAACGTAGAGGTGTTAATCATGAAAAACCTCTGTGCAGATTTTCTGATCGGCCATGACTTACTAAAAAATCATTCTTCAGTTAAGATTGATTTCAACGGTGACAGACCACCTCTGAAAATCTGCTCATTGGCAATTGCTCAAGTCCCCTCTGTCTCACTGTTTTCTAACTTAACCCCTGACTGTAGACCAGTGATCACGAAGTCAAGGCGTCAAACGGAAGAAGATAGACTATTTATAGCTGCGAACGTAAACAGACTACTAGAAGAAGGTGTAATCGAACCCAGTAATTCACCTTGGCGTGCACAAGCATTTGTCGTGAAAGGAGAACACCACAAGCACAGAATGGTTGTCGATTATTCACAGACAATTAATAGATTCACGATGCTTGATGCTTATCCTCTTCCCAGAATTGAAGAATTAATTTCACAAGTGTCTAAATATGAAATATTTAGTACTATTGATCTCAAAAGTGCCTATCATCAGGTACCCATATTAGAATCTGAAAAACATTACACAGCTTTTGAAGCTGAAGGTAAACTGTACCATTTTCTACGTGTCCCTTTCGGTGTGACTAATGGGGTAGCATGCTTCCAGAGAATCATTGATAAAATAATTAAGGATGAAGGTTTAGAAGGCACTTTTCCATATCTTGATGATGTAACGGTATGTGGGAAAAATCAAAGAGAGCATGACTGCAACTTGGAAAAATTCATGATTACTGCTAAGAAATACAACTTAACACTGAATGATGAGAAGTGTGTTTTTTTCTACTAAATCGATCAAACTACTAGGATACTTTATCGAGAACAAAACTATAAAACCTGACCCCGACAGACTGGCTCCACTGTTGAACTTACCTATTCCTAAAGACACAGCGTCTCTACAACGTGCGCTGGGCATGTTTGCCCATTATTGTCGTTGGATTCCCACATTCTCTGAGAAGATTCGCCCTCTCTTGGCTAAGGGTCCCTTTCCTCTTCCAGAAGTTGCTGTGAAGGCTTTTGACTCATTAAAGACCGATATAGCTAATGCCTCCTTGTTTGCTATTGAGGACAACATACCCTTTAGAGTGGAAACAGACGCCTCTGAGTTTGCTATAGGGGCTTCCTTGAGTCAAGCTGAACGTCCTGTGGCATTCTTCTCAAGAACTCTGAACGCATCTGAGCAGAAGCATTCCTCGATTGAAAAGGAGGCCTATGCAATTGTTGAATCCCTACGGAATTGGCGACATTACTTAATTGGTAGACATTTTGAAGTTTTTACTGACCAAAGATCAGTCACATTCATGTTTGATCAGTGTCATAACAGTAAAATTAAAAATGAGAAAATCATGCGTTGGAGATTGGAACTTACCTGCTTCAAATTTGATATTATCTACCGACCTGGAAACAGAAATGCAACTGCGGATACTCTATCAAGAATAACGGCGGCTACCAGCCCAGGAGTGAATATAAGAGAATTACATGAGGCATTGTGTCATCCGGGAATCACCCGAATGTATCATTGGATCAGATCTAAAAATTTAGCCTTCTCTTTGGACGACATTAAGAGGGTCATAAACGCTTGCCCCTGTTGCAACGAAGTCAAGCCACGATTCTGTAAAAATGATGGAAAATTAATCAAAGCAACTGCTGCTTTTGAAAGATTAAATCTGGATTTCAAAGGACCTTTACCAACAGTTTCCAGGAACCGCTTCCTCCTGACTGTAGTAGATGAGTTTTCGAGATTCCCCTTTGCAATTCCCTGTTCTGATATCTCGGCGTCTACCATTATAACTCACTTGCAAAACATCTTCTCAATTTTTGGAATGCCGGCTTATATACATTCTGATAGAGGTTCATCTTTTATGTCCCGTGAGTTAAAATCTTTTCTCACTCCACTTGGGATAGCGACTAGCAGGACGACTGCTTACAATCCGCAAGGAAACGGCCAAGTCGAAAGATACAATGGAATCGTATGGAAAACTATCCAGCTGGCACTAAAATCAAAAAACATGGCAATTGAACAGTGGGAAAATGTTTTACAACCTGCCTTACATTCGATTCGCTCCCTACTATGCACCTCCACAAATGCTACACCTCATGAACGAATGTTCTCCCACATTAGAAGATCCTACAATGGTTACTCCATACCTACCTGGCTTACCCATCCAGGTCCAGTGCTAATGAGGAACAACACACGAGCTAATAAGTATGAGCCTATTGTGCAGGAAGTAGAACTCATTGAAGCAAACCCAGACTATGCTTATGTTAGACTCCCAGACGGACGTGAAACCAGTGTCTCTATACGGCACTTAGCTCCAAGAGGGGAAACTCCTTTACCTATCAATGACGACGGAGACAGCTGTAGCAGCCATCTGCCTTCTTCTGATATTCTGAATTCTGAATTGTCTAACGCACATACAAAAACCCCACCGGTGAGTCTCAAAAATATGACAGAAGATGAAGCTCAAGACAGTGTACCACCATATCCTAGCAGTCCAGCCTCCTCATCAGAGAACTTCTGTAAGAATACTGGGGAGAGGTCCCAGGATCCTACTACACTTCGTCCCAGCAGACCGAAACGCCTGCCTTCCTATTTAGCCGACTATGTGATTGACTAACACTATGGGAGGGGTGAATGTGATATTATGTTCTTGTTTTGGCAACACTAACTTTAGGTACTTGAAGAATGGCAACACTACTATGTTTGATGTTCCAACTACTAGCGTGCGATACTGCTTTGCCATTTTGTCATGCATCATTCTAGTTGATTAAAGCTTTCTTTAAGTCTAACTCGTTTTCTAATGATCATTTCTATTACAAATACAAAGCTCATCAATAAATAAGTTATTCAGGCAATATTAAAAATGAATTAAGAGTATTTTTCTTCAGAAGATATAAGGCAATTCATACAGAAATTGAAACATTCAGTGCCACACATGCGAGAAATATTATACAGTTATAAATCAACAGATAGTTTTCTCAAAATAAAGTAAAAAATGCTATGAAATTTAAATTTACAGTTTAGACTTTTGTGCACTAGTTTAGCAACCCTGGATACTCAAGAGTGTACCGTAGTTAAATGAAGAATGGTAAAATATTAAGTTATAACGAGTAAACACAGCACAAAAGTAATTATTTTATTATTTTTAACAAAAACCTGACATTTCAACAATAAATACACACATCAGTATGAAAATTTAAGTGTGAATGCATTATGCAATGATCACAGATACCCCCCCCCCATGTTTTATTTTCTTAAACAATTATACAAAGGCATGTTGCGTATATTTCATTTGTATTACAGTTTCTATGTTCTGTGATTTATCAAGGCTATTTCGATAATTCTATGATTTATTATGGCTATTTCGATAATTCTATGATTTATCAAGGCTGCAATTTCATTCATTGATACTTTAGATTAACTTAAAATAACATATCATGATGCAAGGAATAATTCGTAACAGATTTTTCTTTCTAACGTCTAAAAAATGTACGATTCACGATCTCAACAAAAAAGGCAAATATTTACTTCACAAAACTCTGTACTAAAATTATACTTAAAATACAGGGTTCAGTGATGAATAAGAAGTCATTCAGGCAATATTAAACATGAATTAAGAGTACTTTTCTCAAGATATAAGACTATTCGTACAGATATATCAACATTCGGCGCTACACGTGCTATGTGTTACAAAAATGTTAAAATTGCATGCATAAAATAAGACAAACTAAAAAATAACTCACCATTTATGAAGTCCTGTTTTCAGTAGTCATTGTAATCCAAGTGGGCACGTATTTAAATAATTTTTTATTTAAAAATATGAATTTTTGAAAGTCACTTCTGTAACTTCCATGCACTTTCGTACATTCGGAGTGATTGCAGATCCCCCCGCGGCAGACGTCACGTATCCCATGATTCCTGGATGTCCGAGCCTTGTTTTAGATAGCCTTGGTCTGGAGCAGGGCTCCGCATCCCTAGTCAGGCAACATATAGGGAGGATTCACGTGACATCACGTCCATCTAGCGGCGAAAATCCTATATTCTCTTTGTACAGACAAACGTTAAACTTGCATTAGGTTTATATGTAAAAGATACGTTTTGGTGTGAAATTTTTAAAAAAAGTCGTTTTATTAAACTATATCCAGCCGATATCATATATAATCATAATTTCTTTAAGATAAAGTAATTGAATTTGATAATGGCGATTTGCTGCAGCAAACGATCCATACGTGATTGTAATGTATGTTTCATTCCCTCGAATAATTTAAAATAAAGGGAATAAAATCTTTTAAGAATCAACAAAGATTTGAATACTGAAAATTTGAAGCACAGGAAAACTTGCAGTGATCATTTTATTCATGGTGAGTAGATTATATGGCACAGTATGCTATTCAATTTAAATTTAATAAATCTTTAAAAAAACGTAAACTTTTTAGTTTTATAATTTGATTATACAATTATTGATTTATTAGCAATCAACTCTGTAATTTTTATTTTGTTTCATAAATCTAAAATTAAAAAAATCATCATCAAATTAAAATCACTAAATTTAGTAGTAGATACCTGTAGGTTAATTTCGTTTGTGACAGACATGACATCAGATGTGTAATATAGCACATTTGATATAGAAGATAATATTTCTAGGAAAATTTTATTCACATATGCATATCTATATCACAGCTATTTCCTAGGGAAGTTTCAAAATCTCAAGTTGTCTACTTATTTAATATAAAATTAAAAACCTACCGTAACAGACATGACATAAAACCTACATGAGATTTCAGTGACCATGAAGTTACATCGAAACTCACTGAATTGGCAAGAGATTGATTTGTGAAAACATTTTTTTCCATATAGTAAAGTTTCCAACTGTTACCATGTTGATTTTCAAAAACATTAAAATATAAGTTTTCTGTGAGTAATCTTCATCAATCATAAGGATCTTCACCTCCAATTTTGTTGATTTTAGCTTAATACAAGCTTTTATATCCAGGATCTAGCTGCGAAAAATAAGATTTGTAATGTTGTTTCATGGTGTTCTAGCTGTTGCTTGTACAAAGCAGTCGTCTGCTCAAATGGTTGCTACGGGAACGTGACGTAAGTGAAACCTCCCTATATGTGGGCCACAGTCTTCCACTGAACCTAGTCCTTCAATAGGGGCCAATAATGTTGATGAAACAAAACTAATCGTCAGGTTTCCCCGGAAGCACTTCGGTTTTGTTATCTAGGTGGTGTTGGCTAATCCCTTTTTTATAGGGCGGAGCTATCTTTCCCCCTCTTAGAGATAAAGCAAATCTCGATTACTAAGTTGTAGAGCTTTGTAAAATTAGTGCAAAAATGAGTTTGTCTCATGGAGAAAGATGAAAAGAACCCTGAAAACTAAGGTATCCACTCTAATCCCCCAAATGAAACAACATCGGGATGCCTTGCATTGGGAAACGCTATGTGTATAATCGTTGGGATTTCGGTTACATTCTCCCAAAATAGGGACAATTACGCAATATTCCCCATTAATAAATGTAGTGGCTCTTAAAATCGAAATAAAAATAGGACGAAGTGACAAACACATAGCATTAGAATAAAATGCATCAGATGGGATGTTCTTTCAACCTCATATTAGCTTATTTATTTGTCTGGCTTCGATTACGATAATATTTACCTACAAATTGTCTGTTAAATAAAATAGTTGACATTTAAAATTATATTTATTAAATCGTTTATTATACAACTGTGGCCAGACGATTTTACAATTTAAAGAATCGCATGCTTTTAAAAATATATTTTTGGACAACTATTTGCAGCTTATTTTCAAATAAACACATTTTTGCACTAATCTGTCAACGCTCTACACCTTTGTAATTGCCTTTTTTCTCTATCTCTGAGCGTGAGTGATATAGTCCCCATCCCCTTCATGAAAAGGTGGATTGGGCGCCGAATATTGTCTCATCATGTTTTAAGGCCATAATGGCTTCTCATGAAGCTACATTAAAATGATAAATATAGCTATTTTCGCTCTCGAGAAATTTCTCCTGTTACGGATTTTCCTAGACACTCTATATCTAATCAAAAGTGAGAAATTCAGCACAGAACACAAGAACAAAAGTAAGAGCCAGCAAGTTTTAATGTTCAAGGTCATTTAAACAATATATAAGTAAATATAATTTGATTTTAAAAGATTATATATTAAGTAATAAGTGCATAAAGATCCACAAAAGTTCAGACCTTTTCCTACCGTAAGTACCGTATCGTACAAACGTAATCTCTAGTTGCCAACTTTTTTCTTTCACAGCTATTTTTCATAGCCTCGAACTCAAAGTGCGCCTCGAACTCAATCTAACCATTGTTGTGGTTGCATACTTGATAAAACTGTGCGATTGGTAAATACATTGCTTGCATATCTTTTCAGCAGCGTATATTTATTTCTATCAAGAATATGTTGGCAATAACGCGTGTGGGTGTCTGCTATCTGTGCATGGCTTTTAAATTGAGAATCGGAAACAGTTGCATCATTGAACCGGACTTTTCGTTGATTATGTACCTGTAGTGTATATATAATGGCATTTTTGTTTAGTTTTTGTACGTCAACTGACAGTTTTGTCAAGTGTTTTATGTTTCGTCAGTTTATAATGCTCTTTCATAAACAAGCTCATCTTACGTAAATATTTACATTGGAGATAAAATAATACATTCCAAGCAAAAGGATTATATAATGAACTAAATATAAATTTTGTTTACAGTTTTAGGTGATCGATCTGTAATCTATGTATATGAGCGATGATGTAATATTCTATTTAATGCTTGATATATGCTTCGGTATTAGCCTTGTTCAAGATGTCTTCTGATTTGAAAATAACTTTTGCTGAAGATATTATTTCGGTTCTACACAATAATTCTGAAATACTGCTTTTGACATGTTTGTTACTGGCTTTTTTACTATACTATGTGTATGGAGTTGCAAAGGTATTTGGTATTTTGTATTGACGATCTAATATAGTTTTTATTCGAAAAGAAAAAAAAAATTGGAGTGTGAGAAAGGAAAGGGAATGTTTTTAATTTGAATTACATTTAAATTTTTATTCAATTCACATTGTTTATTCGGTATTTAATTGCATAAATTATTTTTCAGTCTTTGTAGTTCATTGTTTCTGCATAATCCAGTAATCATACATTAATCATAACACATTAAAACAGTAATCATACATTTAAATGCTACATGCGTTTGAAGAAATTTACCTAGTAATATAAAAAAACTGTCAGAAATATTAGTGGATTTTGTGAAATTTCTCATATATGAAAATATGTTTCATAATTTCAAAATTTGTAGACACAAGATATTTAGTTTCTGTCAAGCAGGGAATTAAAATTAGAGCATTTTATTGGAGTTGTGGACAAACAAATACAGATTTATCATGTTTGTGACGTAAATTCCTATTTGGAACTTCCCAGTTTAGAAACCATATGGTCTTTCCATTTTATTTCACTTATTATGAATTCATATACTTATAGGCATTGAATATGCCTATAAGTATATTCCTAGGCCAGTGATGAATGCTATGGTATGGCTAGTATGATACCACTAGACCACTAGAATTGGAGGAATAATTAAAATTAGATCTTTTACATTTAACAAAAAATTGTAACACTGCTTGGAAAATTGGCTCAATAACAAGGTTTCATAGACCTAGGGCTTGGCAGCATACCTGGTCCTGTGCCCGAATTACCTCACTACAGAATCTCCTAGCGAAATTTTCCAAGCTAGCGCTTATGAATAAATATTATTTGAAATGGTGCAATATTTTTGGTTATGCTGACCTTTTTGTGATGGTAAAGCAGCTTTAATTTTTTTTGCTTTCTTTTCAAACTCTTTAACTAGAAAATGGACAACAAAGTAATTAAAGCAGTGGTGGCCACAGAGGCTCAGAAGCTGAACCTCTCCTGTTTAAAATCTCATTTAAAAATACTTTTATTTATTATGTATTTTAAATTAACTTTGTGAATATATGTTTTTCTTTAGAAAACTGTTACACTTACTTAAAATGAGACTTTTAAAAGTATTTTTCCCATTAAAATGTGTATCTAGAAGCTGAAATCATCTAGCCTTTACAGTGCATTGAAAGTAGCAGGTATTAGGACCACCCAATTCTTAAACTCCATCCTGGTTGATAAGCTAGAACTATAAGCTAGCTTCCAGAAAGATGTCGCTATTGCATCCCCTATTTTCAACCTATTTTAAATTGTGTAACTTAAAAAAAATGATTGGGTATGGTACTTGACATTTCATGAGTGAAAATTTCTTGGACAAGGCTAATGGATCCACCATTTTGGGTCAAACATGGTTCTATAAATTAATCTTCCCAAAAAAAGTCATATGTGATACTAAAATATATGAAGCATTTTCCACGAATAACATGACATTCACCTAAATTTTAATAATATCCAGGTGAAGAAACACACAATAATGACTACCATTAAACTTAAGTAGTTTCTGAAGTATACTTAATCATAATAACAATATGGGGAAGCATTCGTTTGTGTATTTGGGAGTTTTAAAAACGATAAATCTAAACCCTTTAAATCAGGAGAGCTGTTGGGCTCCTTACTGGGCACTGCACCCTCAAGAGACACCTTAACATCATGGGCGTCACCAAAGATTCGCTTTGCAGGGGCTGCAAATACAGCGAAGAAACTGCCGCTCACATTCTTTGTGAATGTGAGGTTTACTCTGCTCACAGATTCGAACACATTGGTCAACATGTGATTGAACCCTGGGAGCTGAATGACATTCCTGTCAAGTGTCTGCTTATCTTTGCATCGGCTACTGGTCTCTTTTTGTAGGGATCTGTTCTGTCTGGGGTAGTACAATAGACCTCTGGTCGATGTGCTGGGCTCTTCTTGAGCCACCTGTCTCTCATTTCATTTCAAACCCTTTAAAAATCACGTTACATCCCAGGTAGTACAAATGCATAATTCTTACATATCAAGCATACGTACTCTTTACGTGTCAGGCCATATTTAATTATTACGCAAAAACAATACATTAGAATATGGTATGCCAACCGTTATAAAAAAGATTATTATTATGTAACCTTATATGTTATTATTATGTATCCTTATATGTTATTATTATGTATATTCAGATACATTATTATTACTTATCCACATACATGTTTATTACATATCCATATATGTTATTATTACGTATATCCACATACGTTATTATTACGTATCCACACAGATGTTTATTACATATCCACATACGTTATTACGTATATCCACATATGTTATTATTATGTATCCAGATACATGTTTATTACATATATCCACATACGATCCAGATACATATTTATTACGTATCACATACATATATCCACATACATGTTTATAATGTGTTCCCATACATATTTATAATGTGTTCACATATGTATTTATAATGTATTCCCATACATATTTATATTGTGTTTCTACACATATTTATTACGTGTTTATATTGTGTTTCTACACATATTTATTATTGTTTATATACATATTTATCATGCATTGGACAACTATACAGCATAGTCATTCAAACGGTTACCTTACACCTTTCTGGTAGGTCGGACGGTCTGGGTTTCTACAACAACTATACAGCATAGTGCATGTTGCAGACATGACATTTACAAAGTTTTATGCATCTTTGTAAACAAAAATATTGAACTAGGAGAATATATTTTTACAATAGATGTCAATTTTTCAGATTGTGTTGATTTCAATAATGTATTTGAATTTATAAAAAAAAAATTATAAATTGAAGTATATATTAATATTGAAATCAACACAAACTGAAACAGTATCTTTAAAATTTAAAATATATTCACCTAAATCATTTTTTTTACAAAGATACGATACATCAAATATGCAAAATTCACAATACTATGGAATCACTCTGTTCATATGTGATATAATTTTTATTTTAATTTATATTATATTGTTATTACAATAATTATAAAAGATCATATAATTTCAGGAGTATTATTTTAAAATTCATAAATTATTCTTAATGCAAAAATATGTTTTTTTCCTTTATTTTCAGTTTATATTTAAATATATTTTTAATTCTAATTATTTCTAAAAATTGTAATCTACTACATTATGAAATACAATTTTGAATCTAAAAGATAAGCTATTTTAAATTGAAAATAACTTAAAAATACAGAATAAAATTTTCGGACATATAAAAATAGTAAAACACACAATACTTAAACATTTTTGCAATTTTTAAAGAGTCAGTTTTTTAAAAGTAAACTTCAATACTAAAAATATATCAAAAAACAATATTAAAAATATTGTAATTAAGTTGATAGGCTATTTTAAATTATAAATAACTTTTAAGAATAAAATACTTAGAATATTACTTATATTGTTAGAATAATACTTATATTGTTCATAGTTTTTAGAACATATTACAAGGAACAACACGTTTATAACTCACAATGAAATTGTAATTTATAAAATTTGAATTTGCCTGTTTTTTACAATTTTCTGTATTTTGGGTTTACTTTTGAACAAACAAGCAAGATTAAATTATTCAGGTGAGTGTCAGTTAATTTTGAACGATAATTAGTTCTAATCATATTTATTACTGAAAATGATTGTACACAAACACAAATTGATCTAAAGCTACAGCAATAACTCAGTTTTAATTCGTGTAAAGTCAAAAAGTCAGAAACTAAAAGAAATTTCCAGAATTTGGCATAATTCGAACTGGACAAAATGGAAATAAGTTTCTTATATTTGTCTTTAAGTGCAATATTATGCTAACCTTCAACAATTTCTATCTGCATATCTTGAGGTTAGTGATTTAATTCTTCAATATTAATTGCAAAGGGGTTTGTAAAAATTTCAATATTTTTCTTATTGTTCTTGAATTTATAAAAACTTGTAGCAATGGAACCATGTAAAACTGTAAAGTTTTTGTACTTCTAATGATTTGGGGCATTTTCAGATATTTTTGCCTGCATTCGAGTGAATTCAAATAATTTATTTTGTGGAAAATTATTAGAAAAAAGCTGATACTCACTTCATCTTTTATGACTAAACTTTTGCTTTTTTCATATGACACCAATATTAAAGAACTTAAGTGTTTCCACTTATCTTATGCCACTTATCTTAGAACTTGGTAGTTTATGTTAAATATATAGCACATTTAAAAACATCTGTTGGTTTTATTACTCTTTAAAAATTAAACTAGCATGATGGCAACATTTCTTATGTCACTGCATAAGAAATGTACTTTCTGAAAAAACGGCATACATGCCGCGGGTTGGCCACTACTAGACTACGGGAATACCTGTTGAATATCAGCAATACATGAATTTTGTTACTACTAACCTAAACTAAATAAGGTTGAAAATAGGGATTTTAAAAACTATCGCTCTGTGTATGCCACCCAATATCTTAACAGGATAGAATAAATTGCAGAGATGCCAACTACTCTGGAATTTATGCGATTAGTACGGAAGTACAGAAAGCAATAAAAATTCTCCTTAAATAACAAAATATTGATATTCACACTCCCTGCATTTCGTAACGATGAGATCGGAGTTTTCCCATTCTTATATTTGGAAAATACTTTCTACTTCTGATATCTGTTTGCATTGACAGAAATTTAACATATTGTATGTAAGGAAGCTATTAAACTAAATCTGTACTCAATTCTCGGTATATTTCTTTGAATTATGAAAATATTTTTCACTTTTGTAATCAGTTTTCATCGACTATAATTTTCACAATTATTACGTATTGTGTATAAAAAAAAAGCTATTTTTCAAACATATTATTTATGAAATGAAGAATTATTTTGCAGCAGTATTGTGAAAAACAAGACTTCTATGCAGTCGTCGGTATATTTCCTTTAATTGTGAAAATGTTTTCCTCTTCTGCAATCTGTTTGCATCCACTAAAATTTTAGTAATTATTTCTAGTTTTATACAGATAAACTATTTTTTTCAAACATTATTAATGAAATGAAGGACTATTTAAAATAATAATTTGGGTACTTATAAATTTAATCATTTCAGAAGCATTTGCAACTAAATTTACATCTTTGGAATTTTAATAAAAAGCATTTATTTCATCCTTTAATTTAAATTAAGATGGTAATCCTAATAACTTTATTTTAAATGAGTTCTAAGAATAATAAAAATGTAAGAAAATAAAGCAGGAGTAAAAAAAAAAGTAAGAAAATAAAGCAGTCTTAACCATAAAAAATACAAAAAATGTTGGTTTTATTTTCTCTTCTTAAATGGACCCAAGTTTTTTATTGTCATAAAAATTCAGACTGAGTTCCACCCTGATCTTTCAAATAAAGTATTATGTCTGTTATTTAAGAAATGAGAAACTTTATAAAACAAAAGAAATACTACAATTAAAATTTTCAATGGATTTATTATGTAAGGTAAAAAGTGCTAGTTTCAGATATTTATTTCATGTAAATGTAATTAATTTATAATTTACACAATTTTATTGCTTGAAAACAAAAATTGATACTCCTGAAAACCATCTGTAAATTTCTCATGCTGACTCCTGAAATACCTCCTAAAACTCTTGAAATTTACCATGATGACTCCTGATGAGGCTCATTCAAGGTTGGCATCTCTGAAATTGCCATAAAAAATTGAGAAACTTACTATTTTTTTATTCTGTATGAAAATTCCTTTAAGGGACAAGTAATCTGGATTTAGTCTAGGTTAGTATTAAGAACCATTTCTGTAATTTTAAATTTAGTTTTTGAATTGTTATTTTAATGTATTTTCTGTGTAGTTCATATGAATACCAGTTTTAAAAAATACTGTTGAGTATACATATTGAAAAAAAAAAACTTTATGCATAAACAATAATTAATTTTCTTTGATTCAGCAACCTCTATTAGTCTGTCAAGAAGGAAAATTCAAATCATTTCTTCTTTCAAATTGTCCTATACTTCATGATCGGTATTGGCCTACATTTTGGTGTTTTGGCACTCATGCTCAAACAGCTCTAGCTAATATTCTTCGAGGTCGACTGCCTGATTTGCTTTATCAAAGGTAAGTTATTGCAACCTGTGAAAATTGACAAAAAAAAATTCAACATAAATCAGACTTTGAATCTTTAATTCATTATAATTTCTGGAAAATTTGTGGCAAACAAAATGCTTAATATTATGATTAAAGAAAGATACTTCTACTTCACGAACACTTAACCTGTAGTGAAGTGGAAGGTATAAGATTTATTCTTCCGCCTACAATCGTTTTTCCAAAAGTTAAAATTTATTTTTTATTTCCAGTCAAGCTTTCTATTTTTAAAATTATTAAAGATAGAACCAAAATTTTACCGGATTTAAAATTTTCAGAGGATTTCACCCTAAATACTTACTCGACATGATAAAAATATATTTTAAATTAAAAAATAAATAATATAATTTTATTTTTGCCTTATTATTATCGGCAGATTTGGATAAGTTTTATTAACGACGTATTTTTTTTTTTTTACAGCTTAGCCGAATTTCAGATCTTTTATTCTATTAATCAGTTTAGTTGTGATCTGTGATTTGATATTCTATGTTTATTTACTCAACATGTTTATTTTCCCAACATTTCCCACAATTCAGTCTATGAATCAAGCTTTTTCAAGTGCTTCGTCAACTGGAAAGGGCCCAGATTTATTTTAATACACTCTGGAAGTGACGATGGTTTGAGGTGACGGCGGCTGAGGGAAAAGTCCCGTTTAGCCTTCACAGTGCTGTATAGTACTGAGGTGTAAACATTTAAGAAAAGTAGATCAATTAATGTATCTGGTTTTAGTTGTAATGGAGTATAATATAATTTAGAAATTATAAAAGAAAAAAGTGGTGGTAAATCAATGTTACTTTTATTTCTGACCATCGTTAAAGTCTTTTTTAATTCTTTGCAACATTAAAGTCCAATTAAATAAAGTCATAATAAGATATGTAGATGTGAATTTTTGTGCATAACTTCTATGTATGATAAAGGTGAAGAGCATAATTCTAAAATGACCTAAGTCACTTCTGCTACTCTCTTGTATAGTGGGAGTGTTGAGTTGCAAAGGGTTTTTTTTTTTTTTTTTTTTAAATCACTTGGTGACATTAGTGGTGATTCAGACTCAACACATTTTGATGAAGAAATAAAAATTGATGCAGATGTTACAACTCATAATATGCCTATGTCAATGGCCCTATTGTGCTGATAACACTGGTTCTCGTTAGATCACCGATGTCAAGCAGCATCGGGCAGGCGCGGCTAGTACTTGAGTGGGTGACCACCTGGGAACACCGCGTGCTGTTGGCACATTTCGGGCGCAGTAACCCAGTGGTTTGCGCGCTGGATTTGCACGCTGCCACAACTGCCGCCATGTTCGTGTTCAGGTGGAGTACGATCACGTTAAACATGTGGGTCCGTAAGTCCTTCTGAGAGGTTGGTAGTAGGGGAAGGAAGGTATGGTCCCTGTGGATGCCTCCCCCACTGGGTTCCAGTCTAAATTGAGTGGCACTTCCCTGCTGTCCAAACAGTTACCTTACACCTTTCTGGTAGGTCGAACGGTCTGGGTCTCAACAACACAACTCATAATGTGCCTGCTCCAGTAACATCACCTACAGTGGTTCAATGCCAAAACTCAAAGAAAAATTCAAAATTATGCAAGTCTCTAAAATAAAAAAAAAAACTCTAAGCCTAGTGAACAAACACATTGTGAGTAACTCTGTTACTCATTAGATTGATGTGATGTAAAACATAATTTCTTTCACATATTTCAACTGGGTAAAAGTTGATTATTAGTGTTGTATGCAACGATGGTACAAGGTACCTAGAAAAATGAAATTCATATAGAAATATTATTTCATATAGAAATTCACTTATTATTATTTTAAAATTATATGGTTTTAATAGATTTATAGAATACAGTTTATTTTGTCGAAATTGGAAAACAAAATTATCCACAATGAAACTTTTGGATCTAACTCTCGCAGTCACGACACCAAGAGAACATGTGCCTGGTACAAGCAATAAGTGCATACCTGTATATAGCACAAATATTAATAAATAAGATGACACTTCCATTACCTAATTTTGTTTCATCCCCATCACATAATTTTGATGATTTACTCCATATCCTGTGCCCTAAGATGTTTCACATCAAAATAATTATATAATCTGCATTTCCTGAATTTAAGCATTGTCAATTGTTAGATACTTTATTCCAAAGGCTGTGTGTGTAAATAGAACAAATTATATTTTAAAATGCAAAAAGAATTTACTTAAATTTTAACTGTAAGTAGCAAAAAGCCTTTACAAGTCTGGTTACATCCTTTTCGATATTGAAATTGCTTTTTGAATATTCCATGATTTATTGGCCCATCATTTCCCTGAATATTTTTGATTATCCATCCTATCATACATCCCTTACAGTATTGATACAACATGTACAATCTACAAATGTCTCACTTTTCATGAATAATGTCAGAGGAGTTTTGCGATATGATATTTCAGCATTTTATCTCACAGCCACTTATGAGCTACAGTGCAGCATCTGCATTACATATTACTAATAAGTGAAAGTGGTTTAGGCCTTTTTGAAATTAGGCTCTTCATTTGAAACCACAAAGTGTTAGCACATTTGAAAATTACAGAATTAAAGTATTAGAAATGCCCCAAAACAATATTATTTCTGATCTCATTCCTGAGATTGATTTAAAAAGTAAGCTATTTAAGGTACATTTAGTGATGAAAGGGAAAGAGTGATTAAAACATTTTTGATTACAAATTGGAAAGCTAAAGGTGCAGAGGTAGACTATGAAATAGATAGATGGATTATGTCAGAAGCAGATTTATATTTATTTATCGAGCTGCAGCCAGAGACCAACTGCTAAGTATATAACTTTTAAAAAATGTGCAAAATTGGCGAATATTATCTCATCGTGGAAATGAACACCCTGTAATATTTTTTGAAAAACTTGCAATCACTGGTAATTATATACTATGCAGTAATAAATACTTCTTTAGTGATAAAAGGGAAAAGAGTGATTAAAGCATTTTTGATTACAAATTGGAAAGCTAAAGGTGCAGAGGTAGACTATGAAATAGATAGATGGATTATGTCGGGAGCAGATTTATATTAAGTTATCGAGCTGCAGATTAGCACTCGCCAGAGACCAACTGCTAAGTAACTTTTAAAAAATGTGCAAAATTGGCGAATGTTATCTCATCATGGAAATGAACACCCTACAATATTTTTTTAAAAGCTTACACATAAATATACATCATCAATATATATATATGTATTGTGAATATTTAATTTTGAATTAAAATTAAAATATAATTGGAATTTGAAATTAAAGAGAATCCCAAAGTACAATTTTCATGTGCTTCAACCAAAATTATGATAAAATGAGAGACAAAAAGAGCTTCAGAATAATCACTGTTAATTATATACTATGCAGTATTAAATACTTCTTACGTAATAAATGAAAATGTGTGTATTTTTGGTCTGCAATGGAAAATCAAAGTACCATGCAGCCATGAAATAACATTTTTTTAAAATTTTGAATTAGTTTTTTAGTTACTTTTTATTTTAAATCAATTTACAACAATTTTGGGCAATATTCACACAAATCGCTTCCTTAGTGACCAAAAATATTATCACAGAGTTTCCATCTTGACACCATCAGAAAGATTGAAAAATTCTCTTTCAAACAAACTTTAAATGAAATCTTTATGATTAATAGACAATTTTCGTGAATTTTTAAAAAATATATACTTTTTGTGCATTTAAAATATCCCCAATTTTTATATTACAATATAAAACATTGATGCTTAATCTACTGTTTATAATTTAACACCAGCTGTATTAAATATCAAAGACTGCTCCTAAACAAAAACTAATTTCTTGGAGCCATCCTTTCATTAGTTGTAAATTTTTTAATCAAACAAACTAATAAAATTTTTGAATCAGCCACCCAAGTAGTGTTTATTTAGGGCCCGAGCAATGTTAGGTAATTCGTTCTAATTTTAAATATATGCCTAAAGCAAATAATTTTAAACATTTCAGTGGGTAGAATAATATATGTACATTTTAAACATCTCAATAATCAACAAAAAAAAAAGGCTTATTCATAGAGAAAAATATTTTTGTCCTGTAACTTTTTGGGACCTACTAGCCACTGTTCATCCAGTAACCCAAATGTAAAAGTATATACAAGGACTATTTTTCATGTATGTCCAGATAGGTTTACCCACTTCTAGAAAAGACAAAAACTTGCAATTTGATACACAGATGGCTCAAGTGGTGTAACTGGTCAGAAAATTCCGAAATTTATCCACAGGAGGCTTGGAAATCAGAAGCAATTTTATTCTCCATATCTAATTCATATTTCATTAAATCTCCCTATTGCACTGTATATGAATAACAGTTGTATGAAAGTTTAAATAGAGTTCAATATTCAGCTGCATTATTCTACTATCTTCTTTACTTATTTTACTTGCATCTTTTCCTGTAAAATCTGCTTTGCATTAGCGGAATCAAAAGTAGAAAAGAAAAATCTCCTCTGCAACCTCTACTGTGAGAAATAAATAAGGTAGAAAGAGAGATTGAAAGATTATGAATGATACACTCTACCATCTGCCCAATAAATTCAAAGTTTCTTCCTTTTTTTATGCAAAATATTTGCTAAATTATCCTTTGTTTGGTGTCAATTTGGGGTAAAAAGTTCTCAAAATGTGAACTGTTTAAAGATTTTTGCTCTAAAACTAATATTTTCAAATATACTTATTCGACTGAAATTCCCATACATTTCTTGTTTTTGTAAACACTGTTTTCACCAAGTGTTTACATTGAGTCAGTAGTTAAGTCAAAACAGAGCAGGAGCTAGAGTTGGTGATTATGATGGTTGTAGTTAAAAATTTCATTTCACGTTTATGGTAAAGATGAGATTAAGGAGGTCAACTTTGGGGTTAATATATTATTTTACCTGAGTTTAAAACTTTCCCAGTTATTATTTTTACTTTTTCATATAAAAGACTATAGTGTAGATTAAATATTGCTTTAAAAAAAATATATTTTGAGATTTTCATACCAATATATGTTTTAGGGTCTTCTGAACACATTTTGACTATTTATTACATGGTGTCCGTCTGTGTGTGGTTGATTTTTTGTGTACACTATAGCTGCTACAAATATTAATGGATTTTGATGAAATGTCATATTCGGCATTAATGAAAAATCTAGAACTAGATAGAATTTTTTGAAATTCGAGCAAAAGCTTTGAAATTTTATATTTTCTTAACATGGCAGTATAGGACAAATTTTGAAATAATGATATATAAAAGGAGTTATTTATGGCTCAATGATCATTAAACTTATTTTTGTGTAGCATTCTTTGTGGTCCACTACAGTATGTTTAGTTAATTGCATAAATTACAACTATTTATGGAGATTGGAACACAGGCTCGCGACCTAAAATATACTAAATTATTGGGCCTTTCTTCTATAAAACTTTAATTTGTTCTGTATATACTAAATATTTTCCTTTATTCTAAAAAACTATACAGGATGATTAAAAAAAGATGGGCCAAACTTTACGAGGTAGTAGTACACACCAAACTAAGCATTTTTCGCTATAGTTTACCGGGTCGGAAATGAAACATAAAGGTGCCAAGGTGCCAGTGGGTGCTTAAAGGTGAAACTGGTGAGGTGAGACCAAAATACATGATTGACTTGGAAGTTATAAAATGACATTTAATAAACAATAATTACAGTAATGGCTCAAAAAAGTGACTGCCAATCTGAATGCACATCTCACAGTGACAATGGAGGGATTGACGAACTCTCTCGAATAGACCAGGCATGTTGGACACTTCGCAGCAGCCCCCAAAATTCTGCTAATGAGTTCCTCTTCAGATTCAAGGGGAGTGTCATAGACTAATCCCCACAAAAAGAAGTCAAGCCATGACAGATCAGCCGATCATGCAGACCAAGCTATGGGACCACCTCGCCCAATCCATCGCTCTGCAACGCTTTTACATTTCATTTCCAACCCGATAAACAATGATGAAACATGCTTGGGTTGGTGTGTTGTACCACCTCATAAAGTTTGGCCCATCTTTTTTTAATCACCCTATACAACTATTTTTTATGTATTTTAGAGAAATTCTGGAAATGAAAGATGGAGGAATCATATCATTGGATTGGTTAGAAAGCTGTAACAGAGAATGTAGAAGGCAGCCTGTTGTTATATTTCTACCTGGATTGACTGGACATAGTCAAACTGAATATGTTAAAAGCTTAGTTCCTATTGCAACCAAATTAGGATGCAGGTAATAAGCTTATTATCTTTTAAAATTAATATTTTTATTAAAGTTTTTCAATATCAAATATTTTAAGTTAAATTTTTAATTAGCTACAGTACCGACAACTGTTTTAATGTTGTTGTTTCTTTAGCAGTAACTTTTTTTTAAACAAATGAGTTAAATATAGTTACTTTTACAAAGAAATCCAGTCTCTCATAGTCTTTAATATTTTTTTTGTGGGTTTGTTTGTTTTTGTAATCAGGACCTTTAAACCCATAAGAAAAATATGCTTCCACTCAAGGGTAGACAAATATTCATAAGGTCCTGGTCACCATGATACCTGAAAATTTTTATTTGGTGCCCAAGTTTTCCAAAATCAGAATTGCATATTCAACCTAAAATTTCCTGGTAATTTGAAGTTTCTCTTAAATTCCTAAAATTCTAGAGTTCCTGTTAAAGCTTGTGAAATTGTCAAAACTTTTCATGAAAATCTTATTCAATAGAAATTGCTGTACTAGGTTTTCTAGCAGTATGAAGTAAGATGCTTCCCTTTCTTCAACCTCTCTTTCCATTTTCACCTTGAGGTTAATGATCACAGACCATGACAAAACTGTATGACTTGCCTTGAATTCTCCTTCCTTCAATGTGGGATTTTGTGCACTGGCCGTGTGAAACTCCCTTTTCTTTCATTCCCCATGCTTAATCCATCCTCCATTGACACTCCCCATTGTATTCCTAAGAGTTAACTAACCTTGACCTCATTGTCTAGTAGTTCATCTTCCAGGAGAAAAGTAGAACAAAAATAATTTGCATTGTAAGGATGGAGGCTTTACTGCTGCATTGTAAAGCAGAATGGAATTTCCTTGTAGCAAGACTTTTAACAGCAAGCAGTCAATGTTTACATTTTCAATTTTCAAGAAGAAGGCAAGATTGGAGTCCTAAATTTCAAAATAAGTACCTAGAATTACTGCTGTTTGAATTATTTACTCATGGAACTAGTAATGAAATGTTCCAGTTATTTTGGCGATGTTTTATCATTTTAACATGCTATTTCAATTTTAGAAATAGTCTTCCAATTTATAAAACCTATAGAGTGTAAATCACACAAAAAGATCGTAATTCCCGATTTCACATGCGGCAAATTTGTTTTGTTAGAATGTTTTTGCCAAATATCAAAAATATTATTTTCAAATTGATCCTGAAATTCACTTGAGCTGTCCTTCACTAAAATGCTAAGAAAAACTATAACAAATTCATTCCATTAAAATATTGTTACCTGTTATCAAACGAAACGTCAAAAACAGTATTTTTATATTAAACCTGGAAATGTATTTGGATTGTACTTTGCCAAAATATATTAGCCATTCGACTTTTATTAGCCAAATCAAAAATAAAAAATAAAAGCAAAACACCTACTTTAACCTCTCCTTCTGAAAGAAATAAAGTAGATAGAGACAGAAAGGTTGTTGAATAGTGCACCTGCACACCTCCTTTTACTTGATGAATTACTGTTTCTTATTCTTGGTTAAAATTTTGCTCAATTCTTTGTTTTGTGCTAACTTAGGCTAAAAAGTTTTGAAAATTTGAATACTTGAAAAAATTTTGCTCTAAAACCGATATTTACGAGTCTGGCTAGGATTCTCTTATGCCTCTCTTCATCTGCATAAAAGATGTTTTCATCATTTAATACATGTGTTTATGTTAAGTCTGTCAAAACAGGAGAGTTCTGTCTGCAGTTAGTGATTTCAGCAAGTGAGGGATTGATGATATTAAAGGGGTCAAGTCCACATTATATTATTTATTTTACCCCAAAGCAAAGCTACTGTTTGGCTAGGGGGAGGGAAGGGATGGCAAAAGAATGCATTGTGTAGGAACACATGCTGCATAACAATTTATAAAAGAGGTCAACAAGCAAAATAAGGGGTAGAGAGGGGTCCATGCAATTGCTGCATAGTGCTCCAAAAATTCTGGTTGATGGCATTGTTCTAATGTAAAACTTATTTCATAGATATTTATTTAAAACTTTTGTACTAGATTTTTGCTATCTCAGTTCATTTTGGCATGATCTCTTGTTTTAATTTGATGTTTTTCAGAATTTTTTGTTTAGTACTAACCGCTTTCAGTAGCATATTTGGTCACTTTTTATAAACTTTCTAAACTTGTAATAGCTGTTGATTGCATATTCTAGCACTGTGTGGGCACAAGTGTGTACACATGCCTTCACCCCCTGTCATAGGCGCCGACTACGGGGGGGGGGGGGGGGGCACAGGGGCACGAGCCCCCGCTGAACTTTTTCAGAGGAGGCTTTGCCCCCTCTAGGAAATTTCAAGATTTTTTTCTAATTTCATATTTTACTAAATACCAGAAAATGAAATTTTTTAAACATAAAAATAATTGAAAGAAAATCTTATCAACGTAAATGTCACATTTCAGTTCAGTCTTCTTCCCTACTTCCTTACCATAGAGCCGTAAACTATATTGCACACAAACCAAGCTCCTCTTTTCTCCCAGGAGACATGTTTTCTCTAATGACAAAAACACCTGGTTACCATAACTTTTACGACTGACCACCTAATTCAAAGAGAAACAGAATATTTACAGTCATGGGATTGTCATTTCCAAAAAATAGTTGTCTTTCTCCAGTTAACAACTATAAATGACAACCACGAAGTAAAGATGACTTATTTGATCTACCTAAAGAGATCTTATCTGTAATTACTCCTCGATTCTATATACCAGTACAGTGTCGTCTTTACAGGTGGCATCCATTCCGTTTGAAGCTGCAAACCCTCGGGTATTTTTATTCTTGGTGAGCGCCAGACGTTTAACAGCCAACCGCCCAAAGTCGAGACCAACCAGAAGGCTAGAACTATAAATTACGAGTAAATGGAAAATATCAGACTCTCAGGAAAAATGGTTGCATTTTGTAGCAGGTCTTGGCATATTTTCAACTGGTGTGATCTCAAATGAGTGATGTTTGTGGTTGTGGTGTTGAAGGCAGGGCAGTGTGATGTTTTGGTTCTTTTAATAAAGGTTTCATTTTGGTCTATGATGAAAAAAGAACGCAATATATTTGTGCTATTCGTAAAGGTTATATTTCAATTTGTAATTAAATATAAACATACTTATTTCTCATGGATAAATTTAAATTAAAACAGCAAAAATTTCTTTTTGTGTGAGAAATCCCCAAACTGCTGAAAGACCTACATATTATATTAAAGATGCAGATTTTGATTTAAGAACAACACTGGTAAGTATATATGTTATAATGGCTCTGCGCATCGGATTCTATGAAATTATACTGATAGGTGTGTTTTTTAATTAAATAATATAACTATATTAGATCTTTCATTTAAAGGGATTGGTGAAATGTGACAATGCTATAATTTTAACAAAAATAGGATTTTTCCAGAAATTGCTGCATACATTTAAGTGTTATTTGATGGAAAAATCCCAGTTTGGCAAAAAGTGCCACTAGTCCTGTTGGTGCTCTAAAAGCCTTTCATTTACACGTTTATGTAATAAATATATATGTATAAAATAAGTTTCCTTAATAAAACTTATTTTTACATATCTTGCTCATATGATGAGATGGGCATCCAGATTCATATGTTTATATGTAACGAAATCTTAAGGTTTCGTTACATATCATAACTACTATTTTTGATTTTATTGTTTTGAAACTTTATAATTTTTTACTCCCAGTGGGTGTGGTGCAGGCCCGGATACTAGCTTTGAGATTGGCCCAAGAAAAACAGGGCATGATTGCCCCATTAGGCCTATCATGCGCATTATGGAAAAAATTACATGCAATGGCCCCGGCCCATCGGGAAATCTCTATAGATATCCCACAGACCATATCTGGGTCTGGTGTGAGTAATCAACAATATGTTGAAAAGTATAATGTGACGGATTCTTGCTAGGGGGACTACAAACGTTACCTCTATCGGTGGCAACGCTACAAGCACTAGTAGCCCCCCCTTCACTTTCAACACTTAATTGCTCCTCGAAGGGTGAAAATGCAATGAGTTGACGATGTCATCTGGTACGTCAAAAAGGGAGTGAGTTCAGGAGTCAAAAAGCTCATGTTGTATAAATGGTAAATTAGAGTGGGGTATGCCTAAAAAGATTAAAAATATTTATCGTACAATAAATAAAACTGCTGATTTCTTTCTTTCGACCCAGGCCGTCTGACCTACCCGAAGGTGTAAGATATCTGTTTAAATCGCTTAAACTGGAACCCAGTGAGGGCGACATCCACAGGGACCGCCCTCTTTCCTTTACTGCCAACCGCTCGAAAGGACTTTCAAACCCAAAAATTTAACGTGTTCATACACGGGAACAGTTTAGACAATACCGGAAATCGAACTCGGGTCCTCTGAGTACAATCCCCTTGACTTAATCTATTATCTCACTCCAAAACTCCTGCTTGTAAGACAGTAACTTACAAAACTTCCTCGAGGAAAGCATATATATGTCAGTTAGGTGACTACAGTTACTTCGATGGCATTATTAGCCCCCTTTTTCAGACCAAAATAACAGTATGCGCGCTTAACAACCACTACTGTCGTTCGTTGGGCAGTTCGTTCTTGGCGGTTGTTAAGAGCGCATATTGATCTTTTGGCCTCAAGTAGGGCTTATAATGCCCTCGCAACAATTGTAGTCATCTAACAGACATTTGCTTGCTTTTTTCAAGAAGGTCTTGTAAGTTGTTATAGCTTTATCGACTTTATAAATCTGTTGTATAACTTTATCGAATTGTGCCCCCCCTGAGATTTTGAAAACTCGGCGCCTATGCCCCCTGTGCATGCATTTAGCCACCCAGAAAACTTTTGCTGCACGGTCACAAAATAAAATACCTTTGGATTAAAATGAATAGAAATTACTTTTTCAATCTTTATTACCTATTTTGCTTTTGATAACTTTTCAGTTCTCAAATAAAGCATATTTCTTTCAATATTATATAACTTTCATAAAAAAAATTGGAATACAATAACTTTTTCTTTAATCATACATACTCAAATGTATTTAATATTATTTTAAATATTACCCTGGGCATCCTTTTCATGAGGCACATCTGAATACAAATATATATCATGGTATTAATGTAAAAAATTAAACAGGAAAAGGTTCAATGTACCCCTTCTTCCTTCAATAATGTTTGTTCTATATCTCAATTCTGTTTCAATTTATGCTAAGTGGAATAATTGAACAGTACTTATAATAGAAATAACGAAAATTAACTATTAAAATTTAGAACAGGTGTTCAGCACAATGAATGTCATTAAACAAAAATTATGATCAAAGCTTTTGGTGAGAAACTAGTGATTTACTGATGATATCTTTAAAAGATCCCTCTGTTAAAGACTTCTATTGATCGGTGGTATTTCAGCATAAAAACAAATTGATACATATAATTTATTTTTTAAAAATGAATGACAATTTTACGTCTTTTTCATATTAATAAATTAGTTTCAATTTTCAGAATATGTAGATTCTCCTTAATTTGACTGGAGGGTGTTGTGTGATCAAATCTAGTATTGGTTTCAGTATCGTGTCTGTCAAAAAGTGCTGGCTCCTGAAAAATGTTAGTTTTGTTTACCCCTGCATCCACACCCTTTTTTTTTGTAATAAAAGATGCTGGAGAAATTTTTGCTTTTCATTACGTGGGGATGGGACATCTTGTAGAAAGTATTTTTTTCATTATGAGTACCTTGAAAAATGTGCACATTTCCCTCTCCTCCCTATTTTTTTTCCTCTTTGAGCGAAAACAATACTTGAAGAAAAAGTTGAAATTACTTGGGCAGAAGCATTTCTAAATATGTTTTTTTTTTTTTTGTAATCAATACCTGCCAAAATAAATGTGTAGAGAACACACTCTTCTTAAATATTTTTTTCCCTAAATACAGGCCCGGCTCTAGGTATTTTGCCGCCCCAAGCAGAAAGCAATTTGGCCGCCCCCTCCCTGATATTCAATTTTCTATTAACCTTTATAAATGCAATAGAATAGAGAAACACTGCTATAGTTTTTAGTCAATTTTGTTCCAAATGTTTTTCAAGTAAATGGATCTTTCGTAGGTTTAAATCTTTTGATTTTTTCCGTTTTAAATAAAAACAAAATGTGCAATATCTCAACGAAATATATTAGCATCATATAAATGATGCTATTCAATTTTAGATTTAAAAAAATCTGTTTTCTGATGCATGTCTTTCCATATATATTAATACATTTTATTATTAAACATATTTTATTATTTAATCATGAATGACGTGTGTGTGTCTGTCTGTTCCAACGTCTTTGATGGCATTTCAACATACTTTTCTATGTCCTAGAGAGCTGACATTTGATATCTCTAGGACATACTATAAATAATACAACAGCGTAGTCTAGTAGAGCATTTTAATCTATTAAAGTTTGTCACATCCTCAAAAAATAGAACCAGTATTTTTTTTTCTATGAAATGGCCATTAATATAAAATAGTTAAAAAAAGACTTGAGGGGTTGTACCGAAGATACGTCCGCAACGTAGAATACGTCTTATCACATGGCTGTTTGCAAATAAAGCAACTGCTTACATAAACATTTCATTTATTTCTACAAACTGCCAACTGTGGTCTAATAAGTTATAAAGTTATTTATTACGAAATGTTAATTAAGTACCAGAATAAAAGAAATAAAATTTAGCAATTTGATTATCGCTTGATCATTTTTATCTTATTTCGCATTCGATCGCATTCATCTCTTGAGCGTGTCACCCCTCACAACACGCGTACATCCTCGGCCTAACACTTGGTACCACTGCCGTCCCCCTCCGAATATTACATGCCAAGCTACAATCCTTCAAAATCTCACTCTTTTTCGTCACACCCGATTTGCTGAC
>OX578141.1:62778883-62801383 GCA_951213105.1 Amaurobius ferox
GTGGGTAAAAAGTGAAATCGAAATTGGTGGTGGCTTCATAACACCCCAATAGCACATCGTCAACAAACCGGAAATATGGTATCTCAGACAAAATATGGGTTCCTTTTTCATATGTTGTGAGGTAAATATCAGCCAAGATTGATGAGCAGGCTCCTCCCATTGGAATTCCCTTTATTTGTCGGTAATAATTTTTTCCGTTATATAGAATATTTTCTTTTAATACTAGTTCAATAAGGTCAAGGTATCTTCGATAAGTAATAAAATCCTTCAAATTAAATTCTTCATATAATTTTTTCAAGATTGAGTATAAATTAGATAAATCAATGTTGTTAAATAGGTCGCGGAAATCAAAGCTTTTAAAACATATATCTTTATTACAATGTTTTAATCGATCGATAATTTCTATTCCATTTTTGATCATGACATGATTCTGTTTTTTGATATTTTCCATCACAAACTTGAGGATGTTCAATAGTCGTTTATTAGCTATTGTAAGATATGATCCACAGCCTACGGTAACTGTACGGAATTTTACAGGCTCTTTATGCATCTTTGGAATGAGGATTAAATATGGAAATTTAACATTTTTTATTTCATTACCGATTCGTTTGTACATAGCTTTAATCCTTTTGGATAGAACATTTCCATTATTGTGTAATGGGGTGTACATAGTACCGTCTAGATAGCAGTGGAGAAGTGTATCTATGTAAAACTTTTTGCATGTAAATGCAAAATGTGATACCATCTTGTCTGTATAAGTTATAACAAAATTTTCTTTTACAGTTTGTATAGCTGCAGGTATTGAAAGATTCCTAATTCTGGTATCTTGTCTGATGTAATGAAACTGAATTTCTTTTAAAAAATTATATTTCCATTCTTGAAAGGCTTGGATAGGTAAACTGTGTTTTACTGCTATTTTATAAATGAATTCTTCTAGATCTTGATGCATCACAGTCATATAAGATATTGTGGATTTCAAAAATGCCTATCAAAAAGATGCAAACTGTGTCCTGTGGCCAACCCGCTTCAAATTAAGCAACATGCTAATCCGAACAGAATATTTTGTAAATCTTACAACACAATATACTGTATCACTTGTCTTACTTGTCATACAAAATATATTGGACAGACTCAGAACCCACTTAATATAAGAATCAATTTACACAGGAGTCAAGTATGTAACAAAAGACAACTCGATCGACATTTAAGCAGTTTGGAAATTAGGCATTTCAGACAACATGATTTTTCTAGAACCATCATCACCATTCTAGATATAGTACCTCAATTGATGGAAAGATTGTGGTGGGAGGCCACACATATTAAACAGTACTCAACGACATTCCCTTATGGATTGAATTCCCTCAATTTTAAAGAAAGTTACAATTTAGATTATTGTAGAAATGTTGACAATTATCCATTAGCAAGTTCATTGATACCAAGGAAGTCACAGCGATGGCATAGAGGAAGAGGAAAACACCATTATAGCTATAAAGACACAGAACAAAAAAATCTCCATATTTATAGAATCATTTAAAACCAAAGACGGAATCAAGTACAGTTGGATTAAGGATGTCATTTACAGTATAAAAATCAAATATTTACCTCGTATATGGGCTTTTTTACAGCAATATACGTTGGAAGAACCTATAGACTTTCAGATTGAAGAAACACATAAATATATAGCCATTATGCTAGACTTAATTAAATTAAGGGCCAGAAAATTTCAAATTAGATTAAATCCCAGAATACAGAACAAACAAATTATAGAATATTTTATAACCACATTCCGAAATAAGAAATTTGATGGAATTCCCTTTAAATCGATACTCTATAGTATTAAAACTTTCTTACCTGTTCAGGACCTTACGGTAAAAATGACTTACCGCTTTGTACGCACAAACGGTAGAAGATTCTTCAACTACAACAATATATGTAAAAAATTGGATACTAAAACAACAGAATGCAAATGCCATGATAGCAAACTTAAAGATCCTTATCACAATCACATCATTACAGGTGATCTGAATATTATCTCAGATAACACTCTAAAAAATATTTTCAAACTCGGAACTAAATACAGATCACAAGAATATAACCAAGTAGTCGAAAATTTCAATCAAGATCTAGAAGAATTCATTTATAAAATAGCAGTAAAACACAGTTTACCTATCCAAGCCTTTCAAGAATGGAAATATAATTTTTTAAAAGAAATTCAGTTTCATTACATCAGACAAGATACCAGAATTAGGAATCTTTCAATACCTGCAGCTATACAAACTGTAAAAGAAAATTTTGTTATAACTTATACAGACAAGATGGTATCACATTTTGCATTTACATGCAAAATGTTTTACATAGATACACTTCTCCACTGCTATCTAGACGGTACTATGTACACCCCATTACACAATAATGGAAATGTTCTATCCAAAAGGATTAAAGCTATGTACAAACGAATCGGTAATGAAATAAAAAATGTTAAATTTCCATATTTAATCCTCATTCCAAAGATGCATAAAGAGCCTGTAAAATTCCGTACAGTTACCGTAATCTGTGGATCATATCTTACAATAGCTAATAAACGACTATTGAACATCCTCAAGTTTGTGATGGAAAATATCAAAAAACAGAATCATGTCATGATCAAAAATGGAATAGAAATTATCGATCGATTAAAACATTGTAATAAAGATATATGTTTTAAAAGCTTTGATTTCCGCGACCTATTTAACAACATTGATTTATCTAATTTATACTCAATCTTGAAAAAATTATATGAAGAATTTAATTTGAAGGATTTTATTACTTATCGAAGATACCTTGACCTTATTGAACTAGTATTAAAAGAAAATATTCTATATAACGGAAAAAATTATTACCGACAAATAAAGGGAATTCCAATGGGAGGAGCCTGCTCATCAATCTTGGCTGATATTTACCTCACAACATATGAAAAAGGAACCCATATTTTGTCTGAGATACCATATTTCCGGTTTGTTGACGATGTGCTATTGGGGTGTTATGAAGCCACCACCAATTTCGATTTCACTTTTTACCCACCGGAATTGGAATTAATAGAAAATTGTAAAGAAGAAAATGAAGCGGTAAATTTTCTGGACATCTCAATAAAAAAACATGGATTATATGGTCATTATACAACGTTATATGACAAAAGAGAATTATATAAAATTAAGATCAATCATCTCATCGATTGGAAAACAAATCTTACCAAAAATATTTTCAGAAACATCATACTCGGACACTTCAAGAGAAATCAAATTTACAACACGTTTAAAAAAGATTGCAATAATAGCAATATAAAAATCATAAAAGAGGCTTTATATAAACATTATCCTTTATATTTCTTAAAGGATTGTTATAGATCGATTTTCAAGGATCAGGCAGATTTTGACAGTTTACTTCTTCAATCTGCAAGTAAATAAAGTTTATGCGTACCTGCTAAGATTGCACGCATGCGTAAGATGAACATATATAAGATAGCGAGTTGGGCAGGATTCACTTTTGGTCCAGTTTCCTTCTGTTTGGTTGGTCTTGTTCTTCCGTATTCGGGTGCCTTCGTATTAGCACGCAATGGGGACCAACCTTTGCTTTGTATTGGTACCGTGAGCGTTTGCCTAGGCTGGAAAAGCAGCTTTAAACGGGAAGGGGAGTCGCAATCCTCCCCAACCATTAAATGCAAAGCATTTGGTTATCCCAAGTTCCTTTAATTCTTCTTTTTCTTGGATTATATATATATATATATATATATATATATATATATATATATATATATATATATATATATATATATATATATAATAATTACTTCTATATAGTAGTTAAAATTATATTAGATAATTTGCCCCCTTTAAGATTTCATTTTCTCTCTTCCCCTCAGACAAAATGTCCTGAAAGAAAAACTGCACAGATGCAGATATCATTTAAAATATGGTTAATTAGTATTCAAGGATGCTTAACACTGATAAATTTATCAAAATCCGAGAGTCCGATGTTTGATCCCCATCACAATACTTTTCCTTTTCTATGTGTTGCAGGAAAACAAATTAGATATAAAAAGGATATTTTTGTAACTCTTGTTGTGATATTTATTATACTTCCCTCGCTAAATAGAAGTAAGTATTTGCACATATCATTTTTAAAGATCTATGCGCTTTTGAAGGGACTAATTACAAAACACAAAATAAATATTCTTTAGTTTTTTGTTGTCGATCGGTCTGTCGGTCAGTCTATCGCTAAATCGAGGTACCCTGCTGTTCTTCGAAACTACTGAACCAAATGAAGTCAAATTTTGAACACAATCAGGCTGTTGTTTCTCGATACAGTGAATAACGTCACGATTTATTATTTTTTTAATTTTTCACTACTCATTCGCAATTTGAGCAAATGTCGTTTTCGTAACATTACAATACTACTACTCAATCGACTGAAATAAAATTTTCTGAAAGAATATGGCTTGTTATATGCTTGAAAAAATATTCTAAGAGGACATTAATATAAAAAATATAAGAAAAGTACATGCTCAAAATGCAAAAATTAAAACTTCCAATTAAATAGTAACATAATTGAAGTAATTTAGAAATTTAAGAAATTTGTAGTATTTTTCTTTTACTTCTTATTTACCAGAAGGAACGAAAATTCTTTGAGGTTCATCATCTTTTTCTGATGACTTAAAATAAAAATTAGAAAAATTAGAGTTCTACATGTGAGACAGTTGGCTTAGAAAATAAATTTTGATTGATTTCCAATTAATTTTAAAAACTAAATTCCTCCCTATTAACTTTCGTTGTAAATACTCCAATGCTAAAGAAAGTTATATTTCATTGAATTTTTACTCCATAACTTAAACTCAGAATATAATATATGTAAATGACATTTTTATGATCCGATATATTTCGTTTAAAGAATTTAAGTTTATAAAATACAGAGGTTTTAAAGCACCGACATGTGAATATGTTGAATATTGTCTCTTTGTTTTAAAAATTACCCTATTCAAATTATAGTAGTTATTTTTCAAATTAAACAAAGCTTTAGCTGAAATCCTGATAACCAAAAATTTGAATAATTTAAAAAAAATAGAAATTGCCCGTAAATAGCGTAAGTAATATTGATATATACTTTCAATTTAAGAAAAAATAAATACAGTATTAGTTAAGGAAAACAAAAAAAATCTGAAAATTGAGCAAAACGAGGAAACAATTTCTAAGAACTTTCAAGGAGCTAAATTTAATATAACATCCTAAGAACAAACAAACACTGATCTGTGCGTAAAATTTAAAATATTTTTAGCTAAAAAATGACTCGATAGATGCTGTATATAAGTCGTTATAACGAAAACTACCACAAGCTTTAACGAATATACCGATTTTACACATGGAATTTAGAATAATATGAATCCCCTTGATGGGAGAGGGTGGGGGGGGGGGGTCTAATATGTTATATATGTTAATAGAAACCATTTTTAAATCATAAAATAATTATATCTTGCTTACCTTAAATTTTAATCTTGCATGAAATGCTAGATGAATATTTTAAATAATATCAAATTCAACTGTATAACATTTAGAAACCAAAACTATAAACTATTCTTTGCGGCAAGAAAAATGATGTTTGACATTTCTCACCGAAACGTACGACTTAACTGATTCACCCCAGAACAAATCTCTCGCAAAACAAAATGATTGATAAACACGTTTCACAGGCCGATGGGGGTGTGTATGTCCCATAAATTCTACAATGATCCACGGATGTCTCAAGATGTCTTTTGAGACCTGTCCTCGTTTAGTTTTCTAATTACTTTCAATGCGGACACCTGTTTCGGGATAGATGTGAAAGAAGTCCTTTATTTATGGGTCTGGGTGATCGGGGGAGATGATTTCCGGATTTGAGCTTAGGAGAATAATTAACAAAGGATGGGTATCCTGGCACGGCAATTCTAGGTGGAACCCCATCGTTTCAAGCAAAGTGCCCTCTCTCATCGGATTTTTTCATGGAATAGTTAACAAAAACCAGTTTCACATAAAAGCTTTTGCAGTTCACAGATAATGGTCAATATGCCGCCCTAGACGTACTGTTGATGGCTGGTACTGGACGCCCTGTGCACTAAAGTAATTAGTTGTTACTTGTGTTGCAAGATAAACAATTAGGGGCGACATACTGGAAGTGATCTCATTTAGCCCTCTGGGCCTCTTTTTTCACGGGGAGAATGAATGATAGCCGTTTTCACTCTTTTATTATCTGGGACCAAATGTTTAATATTTTTCAGTGTTTTTGTTTTGCCTGCATCTGCACTTGTAAATGCTGTTGTTCGCGCCCCAGAACTTTTTACTTTTTTTTATTTAGAATATTTTTTTATTAAGAATTTTTTATTTAAGATTTTTTATTTATGTTGACTGAAATGCCGCCCTTAAAATGTGCCGCCCCAAGCAAGTGCTTTCTTTGCTGGTGCCTTAAGCCGGCCCTGCCTAAATAAATGGCTGCCCTGTTACTGGCACATATGTGATTGTTGGATGCAGTACTAAGGAACTTATTAAAATTAATTTTATTTTATTGTTTTAGTTGGTGTATATGTTAAATTTAGAGATAATTGGATAATTAGAACTTGAGATTTATATAAAAACAATATTATAGCTGCAAAAAAATTATATTGAAACAGGCAACCAAAATAAATTTTATGGTTTAGAGAGATTAAGGAAAAGGGGAATGTAATTCATTTTTACTTTCCCTACATACATAATACACTGGAGGAAAATAAAATCCAAACACCAAGAAGGAGTTGTGCTAGATAAATGAAAATTTGGGAGGTTTGTTTTTGAACATATGCAAGATGATGCCTATTCAAATTTCTCGCTAGATGAATAAGAGTGGCTCTAGTAGCGCCACTATGATGTAAATCACGTTTGCTTTAAATATGCGATGTAAACTTCTTGAGCGTTATTTATCACCCGGACTGGACGTTGTGATCTAGGTTTGAGTAAAGAATGCCTTTAAGGAGACTAAGAAGGCAGTATCAGCAGCTTAGTGAGTTTGAACAAGGCCGTATAATAGGACTACGAAAAAGTGGATTTTCTTTCTGCGATATTGCAGAAAAACTTGGCAGGGATGTATCCACTATGCATGATTGTTGGCAGTAGTGGTCACGGAAAGGCACTGTCTCAAGAAGACCGGGGTCCAGCCACACACGGGCCACTACTGAGAGGAAAGACTGCCATATTCGCTGCATGGCTGTGGCGGATTGTACTGCATCTGCAGCAGAAATTAGAGCTTCTGTTGGCCTCAGAGTAACACAGTGAACTGTAAGAAATCGATTATTTGAAGGACAGCTCTGAGCCAGACATCCTGTAGCATTCATACCACTAACTCCGAATCACTGCCATCTGCGACATCGCTGGTGTCAAGCTAGAGCTCTTTGGAGGGTGGAGTGGAAATATGTTTTATTCTCAGATGAGAGTCACTTTTGTCTTGGTGCCAGTGGTGGTCATATGTTGGTAAGAAGCAGGCCAGGTGAGTGCTTAGAACCAAGCTGTCTGCGGTGTAGACACACTGGACCTACACCAGGAGTTATGGTCTGTGGAGCCATTTCCTATGACAGCAGGAGCACTCTCGTTGTTATCCCAAGCACCTTGAAAGCAAATTTGTACATCAGACTGGTGATTGAACCGGTTGTGCTACCATTCATAAGCAGTATTCAAGAGCATGTTTTCCAACAGGATAACGATCATCCTCATACTGCTGCTGTCACCCAACGTGCTCTACAGAGTGTCGACATGTTTCCTTGGCCAGCGACATCACTAGATATTTCTCCCATCGAGCATGTATGGGACATTATTGGAAGACAAATCCAGCGTCATCCACAACTAGCATTAACCGTTGCTGATCTGACTAAGTGCAACGGGCATGGAACTCCATCCCACAAAATGACATATGGCACCTGTACCACAATGCATGCACGTTTCCATGTTTGCATTCAAAATCGTGGCGATTACAGCGGTTATTAATGCACCACCATTTCACATTTGAAATTACTCTTGTCATGCATACTTTAACCTGTGACCTTGAAACTTCAATCAAATAAATATGTTACCTACATAATTGCTTTGCCTAAATTTCATTCCTCTAAACTAATTTCTTCTTGGTGTTGGGATTTTATTTTCCGCCAGTGTATAAGGTATAGGGAAAGTATTGTGAGAGAGTCAACTTTCAATTTGAGTTAGTGACAGAAGATCATGTTTCAAGCATCCCTGAAATCAAACTTTTTTGAGGTGATGTATGTAGGTTTATGTCTGTGGATGCAGTATCTTATATATGAATGGAGCGTTTTGAAAATAATTTAGTGCAGTTATTAGAATCAGTAAATACCGGAACCCTATTGATTTAAATGTAATCAAATGTTCAGAAGACCCCCCCCCCAAATTTTCAAATGAAATTTTGAAAAATTATTAAAAAGTCAAAATTATTAAAATCATCAGAAACCCTTTAAAAAATCAGAACTAGGTTTTAAATTCGAATTTGCATTTTTGACAGAAAAGCACTTTGAGAGAAGAGAAATTTTCAAATAAAATTTTGAAATTTTCAAACCATTATAACCATTAGCAATCTATTAAAAAAATCAAACGGGTCTAAAATTTGAATTTAAGTTTTTGATAGAAGAGTGCATTTCAAGCATCCTTGAACTTGAATTGAAGGTTTATAAAAAAATTCTATGTGTGCGTGATATCTAATGAATGAATGGAGCATTTAAAAAAAAAAATTGGTACTATTATTAGAATGTGTAAATACTTGAACCCTATTGATTGTAAACATAATAAAAAATTTGAAAGACTCCCAAATTTTCTATTGAAATTTTGAAAAAATCAATCAATAATGTTAAATAAATAATCATGTCTACTGTAATTTATCATGAGAATGAATGACAAATGTTATATTGCTAGCAGGAATTGTTTTTGAGATATTGCACATTTTTCAAATAAATGTATCGAGAAGATTATATAAAAGTAAAAAAGTATTGATTATCATGAAATATGTTCACTTTTGATATGCAGCAAATTTATTAATATCATTCTCATGTATGCAATTTATTCCATTCATGAGAGAAGATACTTTGTGTAATAGTTTTGTATTTTGATGCTGAACAATTCAGTAATAGTCATTTATTCATACCTGCCAAATCTCCCGATTTTTCCGGGAATCTCCCGAATTTTGAGGCAATCTCCCGAACTCCCGAAAAATTCCTAAATCTCCCGAATTTTTACAATAATTAGAAAAAATCCCTATAAAAGGGATTATCCTAAAAAAATACCTATGCAGACGTGCCAACTCTCCGGATTTGGGTCGGAGACTCCGGATTTTTCATTACTTCTCCGGCCTCCGGATTACTAACGAAATTCTCCAGCGTTTTTTGTTGGAAATTTATCAATTAACCTGACATGGTATAATTCCTCAAAAACACCAATTTTTAGCACTGATTTTTATCATTCCCGGGATCGTAGCAAATCCATAATACAATGCAGGGTAATGCCAATCAAATTAACGGAGATTTACGGCCGCGTGTATTGTAAATTAAGATCTCGATCGCTTATTTTATGAAAGTAATAAACATACTTCTTCAAAGGTTATTGAGCATAAATCGCTAAAATGTTATTTTGTTCATTAATTTCGCATAAACACTGCGATTGCGCAATTCAGTTTGTTCTCATGAATCGCCGAGAGTACAATAGTATCTTTTTCCATCCATCTCAATCTTCTAAATATTGCATTTTTGATTGACTAAACTAGCTTATTTTCATATTCTGATTAATTATTATGGTTAATTTCTTAATTATTTTCGCATAAATAATGCGATTGCGCAATTCAGTCGCTTCGCGTGAATTGCCGAGAGTAAGTTAGTATCTTTTTCCATCCATCTCCATCATGTAAATGTTGCATATTAGAGCAGCTAAACTAGCTTATTTTCATACTCTGATTAATTATTGTGGTTAATTTCTTAATTATTTTCGCATAAATAGTGCGATTGCGCAATTCAGTTACTTCGCGTGAATTGCCGAGAGTACGTTAGTATCTTTTTCCATCCATCTCCATCATTTAAATGTTGCATATTAGATTGACTAAACTAGCTTATTTTCATATTATGGCTAATTATTAAGGTTAATTTTTTGATTATTTTTGCATAATACAAATTTTTCTATTTTGAAAAATCGGTATGAACTCTGTGAAGGGATAGTGAAGAATTTAGTAAGGAGTTCTTAAAAAAAGCAAAAAGAGCTGCTACTTTATTTTTAAGTAGTAAGAAGGATTGAATTAATAAATAAATTTTATTTATAAAACTACAATGAGTTTCTTCATATTGCCTTGATTGTAAATAAATGCCTGCTACTTAAATAATACATTTACATATAGCACTACTTAATTTCCTTTAAATCCTAAATTGTTGTCAAATTCCCACACATGCTATCCGCATAGCAAGAAAAGTAAATGCTCTCAGCAAAGTAGAAGAAAAAATAATAATAAAAGATTCAGAACCTCTAGGAGAGGAATGTGGCAGTAGATCGTAATAGTAGCTGTTTAATTATATAGGTAGCCATTAGATTATGATGAGAGCTGTTAAATCGTATCAGTAACCGGAGACATGGTGTTTGTTAGATTATGACAAGAGCTGTTAAATCATATCAGTAGCTGGTAGCTTATATCAGTAGCTGTTTGTTAGCTGAATTTAGACTTTATAAATTCATTAAAAATTGGGAAAAGGCTATCGAGGTGCATTAGTTCAGATATAGATGCTACTGTATGAAAAACCTCAGACCTGTAAGTATGGTAGATATCACATGGCATTACAAACAAACAGACAGATTCTTCCTTTTATTATTATAGAAAACCCTTCTCTCCATCAGACTATAATGCTTGGCATTTAGTTAACTACCACCAACTTGACTATTTTCTTTTAACCCTTTCGGGACGGCGGCATTCCAAAACTGCCGTGGCCCAAAGGACGGAGCGTTTTGTTTCCGAACTGTTCCCAAAAGACGGCTAATTTTTTTGCGCTAAACCTAACTCTAAAAAAAAATTCACTAAAAATCACCTGTTCAACACAGCATTCTACTTTTTTCAGGAAGAAAGGAAATACTTATTTTCTATTTGATGTATATTTTTTATACAAATTTTCTTTTATCAAAATATTAAAAATTTTAGTGTATATATGTTTTAGGTACAGATAGATAATTCTTCGGCATATCCTTCCGATTTTTTAAAACTGTACCACATATATGCGTATTCTTAGACAACAAATACTTTGCAAGTACAGGAGAGGTAAAAAATGTATCCAAATACAAAGTACAGTACGCGACTTCTTATCCGGTGTTCCAATATCCGGACTCTCCCAAAACCGGAATATGGCAGAATGATGCCAACAAGCGATTATTTGCTAAATATAGCGCCAAATAGCGATTTTTTGTTTAAAATCCCGCCAAATGCTTTTTTACTTTAATTAGCAATATCAATAAAAAAAAAATGCATTGAAACCTACTATTTTAGAAGGTTTGAAATAGGATGCGCAAACAGCGCACGATATTCAAAATTCCCGCGCAGAAAAAAATGCCGCGTGCACTCGCTGCCGCTGATTCTTCTTAAATTTCGAAAACGAACGCGAGGAATTCTCGCGATAGCGAATGAAAATATTCCGTGGATCATGTTTTTTCCGAGAAGTTCCACAATTCCTGTTTTCCGGAAAGCATCCGAAGTAGCACCGTTTTTCCCAAAAATTTCCGAAGCGGCTGCATCCTTCGACCAGAGATAAAGGTAGACTGCGCATTGCAATTCAGAAGAGATTGAAAAAGTGATCACTGCATGTATCACGTGACTTATGGTCGAAGACTCGCAGACTTGGCGACTTATTGCCGCACTTGGCGCTATAAAATAATTTTTTTGTACTGGAGTAAAACAGTGCTGAATACTGCTGAATACGTCTGATGTATTTCAAAATACATATTGTTTAGGTCCTAACTAATCAAGTTCCATTAATCACACTAACATGAAATTTGGCATGTCGTTGTCTTTTGTGATATATTTTAATTTTCTAGTTAGAAGGTCCAAATTTAGTATTTCGTTGTCTTTTACGGTATATATTGATTTCTTGTATTTTGAGCCTTATCGGGCTAGCCCACCCTGGGCCCGCCATAGATATATACTCATTATGCGGGAATTACTTGAGATCCGTTGTATCTATAAAGATCATATCATATTTGGCATGATTATCGTTCATGGTATATTTTAATTCATTGGTGTTATTATAATAAATCCAAATGCTGCTTGCAAGACATTAACTTGCAACTTCTTAATAAAATGGCTTTATTAGTTCATAACACCCTGTCAAATGCAGAGAAGGGGTTGGGCAGGAATATACATTTTAAAATATTTTTCAGTTCTGAAATTCTTATTGCTCATTTTTTCCAAATATGTGGATGGAAAAGACCCATTTTATATCAGAGGAACGAGGTATATCAATACATAATTCACCACTAGTGTATATAAAATTAAACGGGATAAAATAAACCAAGAAATCACTAATTATTTAAGGTTTTTGATGTTTAATATTAATGTATCAACATTTTAATAATGAATAAAAAACCTGTATAAACTTTGAGATTTTAAAAGTATACATTTACAGAGCTACCATACCATTTAGTATTATAAAAGTGTCACTAAAATTATTCCTTAACTTCAGTAAACGTGTATTTTTAACAAAATACTTTTTTTTTAGATTTTGTATAAAGTGCAAAATTGCCTCAATGCCAATTTTCAAATTTAGAAATATAGCTGAGCAATATACAATTCTATATAACTATTCAAAATATTGAATATTATTCCTAAATTGTGCAACAGCTACTTTATATTCCTTGACCCCCCCCCCCCCCCCCAAAAAATATGTATGCAGTTGTATGCTGTTGTATCCATATATTTAAGTCACATATAGCTAATAAAAGGGTGTACTTGAAAAGAAAATACATTTTTACTTGTTTTCAATTCAATTAATAAAATCATCAGTTAAATTGTCCTTAATTTCGAAAAAAGCATCAATTATATTATTTAAGGTTGTTGATGTTTAATATTAATGCATCAACATTTTAATAATGAATAAAAAACTTTTATGAAGTTTGAGATTTTAAAAATATACATTCAGTCATTAGAATTACCATACCTTTTAGTGTTTTAAAAGTGCCGCTAAAATTATTTTCTTACTTCAGTAAAACTTTATTTTTAATAAAACACTTTTATTTTTGTACAAACTGAAGTGCAAATTTGGCATTGAGGCAATGCCAATTTTTAACTTTAGAAATATAGCTGAGCATTATACAATTGTAATTATTCAAAATCTTGTATATTATTCCCAGATTATGCAACAGTTACTTTATATTCCTTGACCCCCCCCCCCCAAAAAAAAAATGCTTTTAAAAATATTTGGACACAATGTTATTATAATAAATAAAAATACTGCTTGTACAGCATTAACTTGCAAAAGTTGATGACTTTAACTTTCTAATATAAAATGGCTTTATTAATTCATATTTATCAATAGAACAACGCCCTGTTAAATGCTGGGAAGGAGTGGGGAATGAATAAACATTTTGAACACAATTTGGAAACATTTTCACACTCAATTCCTCACTGATCAAAAATATTATTACTTTGACACTATTAAAAGGATCAAAGAACGAAGTTTCAAAGAGCTAAATAGAATCTATAGGACAATAATTTCTTCATATTTAAAATTATTTTTAATTTTTTAAATATGTGTTATGAAATTTCTTATATTTATGTTGTTGCATCCCAAAATTTAATATTTTCACAATTCCAATTTTTAACATAATGGAATGATATCTTCGCATTCTAATTTTAAAAAAAAGTATTACTTTGAATCTTTTATGAATTTACGCGGCGACTCATTATATATGTTTTTTTTTATTATTTAAAATATCATTCTTTGCTTTACATATTCATCAGGCAGTGAGACACTTTAGATTTCTTCATTTTTAAGATATGGAAAAAAGCCAGAGTTGAAAACGAAAATCAGTTTTGTTCCCAAGTTTCTGTAAAAAGCAACCTCATCCCCCCACTAACTGTTTAAAAAATTCCAGCCTTTATAGAACACTAGACATAACAAATAATAATTGTTTAAAATAACTAAACGTTAATTTTTTTTTTCATTTAGACTATTTTGATGCAATTTAGCATATTTTGCACAATTTAGCATATTTTAATGCTTAAAACTTTTCTCTTTTCAGTTGTGTTTCCCACATCTTTCTTCATCTTTGGAAAAACTAATAAAAATAATAGAAATTAGCTAACATTTTAATAAAAGTTTGAAATGCACAAAAACTAAATTGAAAAATATTTTTGTATATTTTATTGCACTTATCGTAGATAAATATTAGGAATTTTATATGGTTACTTTATACATTTCATAATCACAAAAAATTTTCAAATCGCATTTTAATTGCTCAATTTCATTTGATACGTTACATATACAGTTAAGGACTTTTTTGAAATATTTAGCGAGTATTTTTTAATGTACATACAAAGACAGTTAATACTAAAAGAAAGTGAAAAAATAATTGTTTCTGCTACAATTCTCAAGAAAAATTTTATTTACGGCCATACACTGCATTTATTTTTATAAGTCTGGAAAAATATAGCTCAGCAAAAAATATCAATTTTAAAGGTGTACTTACTGATATTTATATAAATTTCTTGGGAGTTATTAATCATTTCATAGCATTATATGGCATGAAAACATTGTCAGGGGAAAAGAGTAGTATGAAAATGTAAACAATCCAAGTTGGCTTAAAAAAAATGTCGCCAAGAAAGGAATCTAGGCGTATTAAAAGTTTCACCTTAATTTTATTTTTCTCTTCTAATTTTAAGCATTTATAGAGGTACAGTTTATGAAAGTACACAAACATATATAAAATATTTTAAAAATAATTACAAGGCTATACATTATTTACAAAGCCAGAAAATCTACTTTTATTATAGGAAGGCATGGTCGTACATGCCAATTAACGGTTTATTTTATATAAAATATCTTTCAAAATGAATGGAAACTACTTACCTGTAAAACGTAGTGTCTCCACTTTTGATAAACTTTGACGTACATCCATATGCAGCGCAGGATATTACCATATTTTGCTTAAAAGTAAAAGCAAACGTACGATGTGCATTCTCGCTTTCGGAAACGTAATGCAATTGCAATGGAAGGAGGGATGCGCAAGAAAATATGCACGTAGGGGAGTGCCTAAGTCATGTGACTTAGTTCGGTGGTCACGGAAAGGTTGCCATAAGTCTCTCTACCTGTATTTCACCTCGATGGCTGCATCCGGCCGTCACCCCTGATAGTAGCTCTCGGAGGTGACGATCCAGCACGGGCGAGACCGTCACATTGACGGCGAGATGCGTCAATCCATTCTTCACTAGTTTCGGATAAGTCTCCTGTATAGTATATAGGAGCCGCGACTTGTCCGTAACTAACTCCTGTATAGTATAATACAAGAGTTAGTTACCGACAAGTCGCGGCAAGGTGCTTTTTTAATGGCGTTTCATTTTTTTCTGGGTGTATAGGGCAGAGCACACTAGGCACAAAGGTTTCAATTTTTCCGAATTCGTTACATTTTCTTTTCTGCTCTTTGTTCCGGGACTTTGATTTTCGGTAAAAGTATTCCAACTTTTTCGCTAGAAATATCCCGATATCGCTAAAGAAATCCTACGCTCTTCAAATGCGATGTGCCGCGCAGAATTCACACTATTTTGCACAATTTAATAAACATTTATTGGAAAAGATGAAAAAAAAGAGAGTCATCAGCGCTTTTACGAGAGGATAGAAAGTACGTTTAAGTAAGGAATTCCCGAAATTAGTGAGAGTTAACTTTTATCCGAAATGCAGAGAAAAGTATAGCAGCTATAAAATGTCATTCAGGGCCTTCTGATTGATCTCTTTAAATACTTAACCTAAGCAATAAACTTGTAATTTTCTCGGGAAAATCCATTTTTTTTCATCTTCAATATTTTAAAAAACATTGATGGAATTCTAAGATCAAAATCATTTTCAATTAAATCCTATTATTTGGATGAAAATGGCTATTTTGGACCGAAAATTGACCTTAGCAAAAAGTTCCATGTTACATTTATTTATTAGTAATTTATAGAAGACAGTTTAGCAATATCGCGAAATTTTTTTATGTAAACACGATCGCTGGTATATTTCGTTTTATTTTTAAATATTTTCCATTTTTTCAATCTGCTTCCATCCACTAATATTTCTATATTTTTTGTGCTTTTTATGCTGGGATATTATCTTTTAAACATATTGTTGGTAAAAATGAGATATATGTTTTGGATAACGAAATTAAAATTTTTCTATTTATTCAGGCATTTAGAATTATAAGGCTTATTAGAAATACATTTGAAGAGCATAAATTGGAATTTGATATATTTGCACCCATAGTTGAATATCTCATTTCAATTAAAAATGAACATCCTTCTCATCTTAATTTTATTAAAAGTACTTTAAAATATTTTGAAACATATGAACAAAGGTGCTTCTGCCAAAATATTAGATGAATATGGTGAGGGCCCACTTTAGTTGAAATGTTAAAAAAAACTTCTAATAACTACCCTGAATAATCAACTTTTTTCAGACATTTTTTTCTTTCAAAATTTTTCTTAATCACTAAATTTGATACTATAATTACAAGTAATTTGCATTTTAATTAACCCATATAGATTGTAAAAAAGCTTTTTTTAATACATTTATGTTTTTAAAATGAATTATAATTTTCTATAACGACATTTGAGACCTTTCCAGTAAGTTTTAGAAAAAGTGTTCCAAATTACGGAAAAACCCCTTATCCAGAATGCCTGAAGTCCCAAGCATTCTGGATAATAGATCCTGTACTGTATATCCTTTTCCTAAAAGTTCACTTAGAAATGTTTTCACAACGCGTTCTCCATACCCACCATCAGAGCTTGATAATTCCGTGTCCTTTCCAGTATACACAAGGAAATTCTATTTATAGCCTGATTCCGATTCTGATGATTTATATATTTTTATTCCATATCTGGACCTTTTCGAGGGGATATATTGACAAAATCCCAGCCTTCCTTTCCATGAGAACAAAGATTCATCAATGAACACATTTCTTCTAGGAATATAGATTTAAATTTTGAAATTAATGCGTCTAACACAGGTTTCAATTTATCTAGTTTTTGGGCATTACTATCAAGAGTAAAATGAAGGTAACGTAATATTCCTATAAATCGATTGCGACTCATAACTGAATTATAAAAAGGAGTACGGATAATTGGATTCTTAGAAAAATACATTTTAAGATTTGGTTTTCTGACAATGCTCGTCAAAATTATTAGTGCGAGAAACACACGAAATTCGTTTCCTGTAACAGGTGTAAATACATTTGAAACAGGTGGAGTCTTTGATGTGGAAGGAGAGAGGAGATTTTTCTCCCATTTTTTCTTTGCAAACTCATTAGTTGCTTTTACGATAAATTCTACTAGTTCATCATCAAAAAATATGCTAAAAAAATCAAGTTCCTTATCTAAATTAGGCGGCATGGTATTGTGATTTATTCCAGGTATGTTAAAAAACTCCAAAGAATTCAGATCTTTCAAATCACATGTCCAAACATCATTTGAAAAAACAGCAACTGAAGCTGGCGGTGTTGTAATAATAGTACGCTCAGAATCTGAAGAATCAATTGCATTTTCAGATTCATCATCAGAAATAACACTGTTCCACGAATCTTCACTATCTGCTTTGCTTTCATTACTGTCTGGTTCGTTTACCATACGCGTATATTCTTCCACAGAAAGAAAAAGTCTCAAACCAGCTGTACTTTTATTCAAAATAGCCTAATCATTTCACTGTCACACATTTCTTTAACCCCCTCCCCCCACCCCACCCCCAAAAAAATACTCTCTTATATTCCTGTAATTCACCAATAAAATCATTAAAAGCTAAAATCAAAAGGAGACCCGGAACTCAATTATAAAATTGTTGATGCTGCGAGAAGTGCTCTGTTTACTTTACAGAACCATGTTTCCCCGCTCCAAATGGAGAAATAATTCATTGGATTCTCCTTGTGCCAAGGTCAAACATCTATAAAATACATTTAAGTTGCTTCCACGGGCATTTAATGCCATCTAGTAGACATATAAATTCAAATGAAAACGTTTCACGTAGAAACACCGATACGTACCACTCGCCATTTAGGGTAAAGTTCTCTCCGACACGAGTGCGTGCCGTATGTCCTTGAATGCAAGTTCGCAGCCGGCACGCGGGTGTGCCAACCGTCGCGAAAGGGTTGATGGTGCCACACTGATAAAAATATTGACAAAATTGTAAAAATGGCAGTAAATTAACTAAAATGATGTTAAAATTGATTATTAAAATCTTTTCATATATAGATTACATTGCTTGTTGCAGATGCTATCAATATTGATAATTATTAAGTTAGGTTTGCACAAAATATAAGTTAATTGGGTACTCCAAAAGTTTAAAAAGTTTTACATGCTGTCACCTAGAAAAGCACTAAATGTACAATTCAGTGTTTAAAAAATTATGCCATGAATCTTATACATCATTTTTTGCTTTGAAAGAAGAATATTCAAATTATGTAGAAAAAGTCATGTGCTGCTCACATCAGATTTTTTTTTATTTTATCATTAAATTTGGAGATTTAGATGGAGACAACACTTCAAAAGCACAGCAGAAATCCTTAATTAAAAAATGCCAACTGGCTCATTTTTTATGAAATTATTTCTTTTTAATTGTACAGATTAATTATTATATAAATTATATTCAAGTTTCAAGTTTCAAAACTTTTAATTCAAAAATGTCAATCTTAGTTTTTTTAAATTTTCCTTTGTTCATTTTAAACAGCTGTTTAAACACACAAGTGTGTGGACATTAAGCTCAGACGATATGTCTGGATTCTCGCAAATGAATATCTAGCAGATAATTTTAAAATAAATCAAAATTTGCAGTGTTAATAACCCATGCTTCATTTTCTTCTTTTTTGTAAATAATTAAGAATTTATTAAGTTTTCGATTTTTGAATGTTTTGAGGACATGCCATGATTTCTTACCTGCCATTTAAAAAACATAATATCTGCATTGAAAATTCACTTTCTATATCACAAGACAATCAAGTGCCTCAAATTTTAGATTTTGAAGTCAGTTTTTGTAAATAATTAAAAATCTTTTTTTTTTTTTAATCTTCAAATATTTTAAGCAGATGTCAAAATCTTGCATCTTTTTTTTAAAAGATGGGAATTTCTATGCTTAAACTTCACATTTTGAATTGATATACATGCATACATCCTCAAATGTGTTTTAATAGTGTATCTTGTACATTTTAAATAATTATTTATGGGTTAATCTGTCATTAAAATAATATAGACAAACTCTAGTTTGGTGAAATAGATGGAATTATTTTTTTTATTTGTTAAACCGAGAGTAGTTGCATAACTCAGTCATTGTTAAATATATATCTGAAAAGTATTTGATATTTTGTGAAATTAGATACTGGCTACTATTGTAAGGCTGAATTTATTGGTCTACACAGAGGGTGACAAAATTGTGACACATAGCATGTTTTCTTGACTCCATTGCATCAGCTACTCCAAGTTGACAAGTGTACAAAAAACATGAAGCCAGCCTAACAATATTATATGCAATAGGAATGTGTTATAATGTTCCCTATAGATGGGTTGAGTAAAAATTAGATATACTCCAGTTTGGGGAAGTGTAATGAACCATGAATTTCAATTGTAGAATCAAGAGAAATCATTACTTTGAGCAGTCAATTGCAAACTTCTATAATTTTGTAAAATTCTTATTAAAAATACTAAGTATATGTTAAAGTGTATAAATTCTGATATACATAAAAGTCATACCTGACCCATATTGGATTTAAAATTATTTCATCTGACCTACTGGCTAAAAAGTTACCTACTGTACATAGTATTTACAAAAATTTTAATCATTTTGTTAACTTTGTGGGAGTATTTTTGGTCTAACATCAGTTCATTTTTCTTATTTTTGTCATTAATTTTAAAAACAAATGTTTATTTATCTTTTTTGATTTAATGTTGTATATAACTTTGTTATTAAAATTTATTAGAGGGAACCAAAAAATATTTTTCATATATAATCTGAATTTTATATTTCCTTTCCCTTAGCTCAAGATATGGTTATCTTAATTCTGCATAACCTTCTGAATGTTAATAATTCTGAATCTTATAAGAAAATTCTTATGAATCATTGAAATAATTTCTCTGCATATATTTTGTACTTGCATGCTGTTTTTTTCCTTAACCTTCTTATTAAAGTGTTTTAAAGAGATCTTGTTTCTTTTTTTCTCCTTTAAACAATTCTATTTTAACTTTTTATTTCTTTTACACCTACATAGGCTACTTATCGTTGATTTTAAATTATACTTTAATATTTAGGCTAATGATTGTCAAAACCCGTAAAAATAAACCTCCATTTAAAACTAAGAAAATATATATATATATGTTTACTTTGCTGATGCGAAACATAGATTAATATGGAATTAAAATATATTTTAAGGATCTCTTAAAAATAAACAGCCTGGTAAACACATCAACCAATAAACTTTAAAATCAAAGACAACCAAATAAGTGGTTAAAAAGTCATTTATCAAAATCTCCTTATTATGACGTACAAAATCACATATCATGAATCCCTTTTTATTTATATTTACTGTAATTCTATTTGTAATTTTGACACTGTTCTGACCCTTAGTTATGCTTGGCAACTCGTTCTTGACTCTCTGCTGGTCAAGCCTTTACATGATTTTCTAAACATTCAATAGTAATTACTTTTCATTTTTTGTCTGCATTCATGTTGGATATTAAACTCTTATTTCTTATGTAATATGCATTTTTGTGATTATTTATTTTATCTTGTTGTTTTTTAAAAGAATTAAAATATATAAATTGATGTATGTAATTTTGTATGTAGTTGATATATGTATGTAAATTTTGCCTGGCGGGTATGGCCTATATTTAGACACTTGTTTGCACTTTATTTTACTTTGCCACTCATGAAGGGCATGATAATGTCCAAAAGTGCTGTGGCTATGTGATTCTGTACATCATAATAAGGAGATTTTAATAAATGACTTTTAACCACTTATATGGTTGTCTTTGATTTTAAAATCTCTTGAAAAATCTTATTCCAATCAATTCTAAGTCTAGTATTAGTTAGACTAAGTTGTCTCATTTGAAATTTATCTTGGAACTTTTATCGAGGACGTAATAACACCAGAAGTTTCATTTTGTTAATTATTTCAATTTTAAAGTAACTTCATTAAGTAATGTTTGGATATACGATTTAATATCTCTTTTAAAAGTGAATCAATCTTGTTTCAAAAACATTTGTATTAGTTGAACATTGAAATTTCTTATATATATATTTGTTCATATATTGCATCTGTATAATCTGTTATAATTAAATTTTCATAAAGATTAATCATTATTATTCTTTATAGATCTGTTGTATTTAATAACAGAGGACGAGGAGGCATTGATATTGTTGTAAGTGAATTTATTCCGTTGAAAATTATTTGTAATAATATTAGATCAGTGAGAAATGACCATAAATATATTTCCGATTCTATTTCAAATCTAATTTTCTTTATTATGATCAAACTCACAATTTAGATTTCTTCAAAAACAAAATTGTATTATTGACGTTAAAATAAAAAATTTTTAAATATTTTTATTATATTTAATGATTGTACTTTCCTGTAATTTGCCTTTAATGCTGTAGAAATCTTAATACATACTTAGTTGCAGTATTTTGTTACCATACCAATTTGAATGACAAAATTAATGTTTAGTTTCAAAATAATGCATAAATGTTTTGTAATAAAATATGCTTAACTCTATTTAGAAATAATTCTTATATTCATTTGATCTTATGCAAATTAGCAGTTATTTAAAAAATATATACATTTCACAAAGATTATTTAAAAATGAAACCATATTTACAACTGTAGTTAGAGATAAAAGTTTTAGAATTTAAGAACTTACCGCATTATATTCAGAAACTTGCCAAAAACTTGTAGTAATTTTACAAAATTTATAAAGTGTTTTAATATTTACTCAGCAATAAGTACTCACTATTATTAAAAGTGCAGCATTATAATAATGCTGTGCCTTTTCCTAAAAGACAATATATGAAATGAAAAATTATTTTTTATTGATTAAAAGATATAAGAAAATCACTATATTTCTAAATTGTCCCCCTAGTGCATTTTTAAATACTGAATTCTTTTACAGACACCCCGTACATACTCAGCTTGCAATACAGAAGATTTAAAAGAAGTTTTAACTCATATCAAAACAAAGTACCCTGACAGTCCAATTTATGCTGTTGGAATTTCTCTTGGTGGT